>JAQIWI010002392.1:0-12562 GCA_034698825.1 Deuterosminthurus bicinctus | reverse complement strand
CTGAGGGGCCATGGCGAAACGTGTCATCTACTATGACCCTAACCATCAATCCCACAGATAATCAAAAGATTTGGTGATCATCAATATTTTAGAGGTTCAGCAACAAAATAGAGTCCCTCCTACCAAAATCCTGTTCGTTTTACCAACGCAACTTAGTACTTGTTCAAGTGCAACTCTAGAGGATTTGCTGTAGTACGAAATGCGACGGCTGTCCCATTGTTGTCATAATTACTACTATATACAAGTCAGGTAAAACCCTAGTCATAGCTTAGCTTAGTCTCCCAACTTGACACCAAGGAACCCTGAGTAGGCGTGACGCCACTTAAGCTATTCTGTAGATTAGAATGCTTCTTCATCACCAGGTTTTCGTCCTTTTTTTCTTTTGACAAATGATTCTTTAAGGTTTCAATAGTCTCGCATATAGATATAATGTATTCATTTTCCAACTACAAGTTGCAACTATCCGAACAGTCTGTTGGATATGCAGCTAAGCTAACTAAGTCATTAGAGTTAAAAGCATTTATTACTGTAAAACAAATCCGATAATACATTGAAATGTTAAAGTTGAATTTAAACATGCATAAATTAAATAAAAACTGAAGTTGAGTGCAAAGTATTGATTATCGATGATAGGGAAACTTGAGGTTACAGTTGGTAGTTTTTAAGTTTAAATTATAATCGTTCCTATGGCTGAAGAGAGGAGAATTAGACTACAATTAGACCATGTATAGAACAACTTGCCTGTGTGCTTGCCAAAACTGACTTGATAAAGTTAAAATTGCTACGAGCATTGACTACGAAAACCGTGAATAACGCCCGTAATTGAAATCTGTGGCTACCACAGATTACCAGTGTGGCATTATGCGCACATACCCCTACCCCTCAGCACGACTATAAGTTGTGGTGCCAGGTTTTCTCCAACTTGTCTTCGCTTGTACTCCAGGTGTGAGACTAAACAATAGTTGTTTTCCGCTCCCAATAGTTGCTCCCAGAAAACCCTTGTTGTGAAGATTTACATCGTAATCAAAACGTTACAATGAATAAGTTGCTCGAGGTCTCGTCGTGTATTCAATTTGGTGTGAAGCTCAAAGACAACTCTGCATCATCTACCTGCACACAATTGTAACAAACCTTACCCACAGAATGTCTAAGTGGCGTCAAACTGTCCGAATTTGTCTCCGACTGCTCTTCGATCAAATGATCAATGACCCCTTGGGGCACCGCAAGAAGCGTTATCTTATTGAGTTTTGCCTCAGCTATAGCAAGACACGATGATCTTACAATTTACAGCATATAGACCTGAGATATGTATTGCATTGGCCCCATTGTTAAGACTCGTGAATGCAATAAAAATTGAGATTTCTTATTACAGCTATAAAGCATTGTGTGTACAGAAAAAATTCCTTACTGTAAAATCTTTAAGTCACGGCAGTCATTTAAGCATCTAGGAATACGAATCAATGCTGTCAAATAAGGCAAAGGTACCTCACCGGCTTTGAAATTGCATACTAAATCGATTTTGTTTTCTTTTTTCTCAAAAATGTTAACTTGGTACTATGGCTACTCTTTGAGGCTGACTTCCATCGCAGTAGGCTTGCAAGCTGCATTTGCTATTAGTATGAGTCGTGACTCACTCAAAACAATCAATGGAAATCAAAGTCTATGAAAAAGGCTACTATGAAAGCAAACATCCAACTTCAAAGTCATTTTACTACAGCGCCTCATCTTCATTTGGTCTTACTCGTCTTGCCCAAGATGAAATGAAAGTCTACGAGACCTTTAAAGAAGAACGAAAGTCCGCTAGCACATCCCACGATGACAAATTTTCACTTATGTAAGTTCTACCGACATCCAATCTAACTTTTAATTTTAATGCGTAGCCTCTGTTTTTATATTTCAGTGTTCAAGACTACTTGGAAGATTACGAGGCTACCTCTGGTACTTTTTTAAGTAGTCGTAGGCACCAGGATGGTAAAAAACCTTCAGCAATTGCAGGAGATACAGTTAGTGATCTTAATTAAGAACACCCTGAGCTGAGGTCTAAAAAACTAAACTGTGGATATCTCCTATCCAGTACAAGATGGAGACTTGAAACTAGCAAAACATTTAGAGCATGTTATGTAGTCTTTACCCTGAAAGTTTGGAAAGGATCGCCCCACCCACTCCATTTTAGCGGGGGGTCAACTGAAACAAGTAAAAAATTCCCGTTACAAAATTAAGAACACCCTTTGGTTATTTTGGACTTTTTTGTCAAAAATGGGGAGCAACTTCCACCAAAACTGCTCTAGTGTACTCTACTGAGCTCTGTAGAGTTTTGGATTAGTTGGACTGTATCGTCCAAAAACAATTCTAGCAAGTATTTTTCATCAGCTTTATTAACATGCTGATTATACGGGAGCCAACTGAAATCCTATGTCATGTGGTGACCTTGAGCAATTCAGGTAAATTTAAATAAGTTTCACAGACATTGAAAGATGGAGAATCCAGCTAGGCTAATCTCAGTTATCGTTTGCTGGAATTCTGAAAGTTGTACATGAACATTAGCTGTCTTCAACTCTTCCCTTATGTACGTAATGTACTACGCATAGGTTGAATCCTCCTGTTAACATCATACCGTGACAGTACCGACTACGTCTTTAAAAGTTCTATCTTCTCACCATGGAGACTAAGCTGGTTAAAATTAGCAAGCTGGGCAGATTACTAATATCCAAACGCAACTTGCATGTGATCGTGATGAGAACTCCATGGTGGAATATCTTGTTAATAGGAGTTCAAAATACACATAAGTGTCTAGGTTCATTGCATTTATTTTGATTCTAAAAGCCGTGATATGAACTTGCAAGGTTATCGTCAATGCTATAAATTTTTGCCTTACTACTAAGATGTATGTAAGGCTCTTCTGTAGATGAAGCTTTCTTGGTTGTGATTATTACTCTGCAGAGCGCTGCTAAAAAACTCGTTGGTGTGTATAGCAGCTAGTGATCATATAGCGAGGGCATCGGAGAGAGTTTGACGCCTTTTAGAAATTCTCAAGACAAAATACAGGGCCGTGGACGAAGCTGGGTACCACGGACAGTCATTCTAGTGAGATGTTGTAGTGAACTGATCAGAGTCGGCATAACCAGTTGTATTGTCTTTTGTCCATATCAGTTAGTTTCAATAACTTGGTTGGCGACTGTCTACGTGCTTTACCCGCTCAGATTTTGCCATTTTTAAACTCTGTGGATGAGGATTCATTTCTTACCCTCGTGTAATTTTAAAACAAACAAGTCTTAGCTGCTCTTCACACTGAAAACAACATGACCTATTTCGTCATTCAGGAAATTAATTTTTAATAATTCTAACTCATATCAACAATATGTACCACCTGAAATCTCAAGTCTTCAGCATTAGCACCATCAATATAAACATGAAATTTTCATTTTTATTTTTATATATTCAAACAATCGCTTGAAATTGGTTTTTATTTAAGTACCTAAAACCAAGGTTTTGTCTTACTCACAATTTTTCCGTTCCGACGCCACTGTTAGTTATGATTATGATCCTACTTGCTAATCATCACGAACCCCACGGCCATGACACGACTGTTCCAGCTCTCCATGTCGCCGCTGGTGTTTGAACCACTGCGGTGATGTAAGGCTTGATATGACTCAATGCTAACAGACCAAGAACAAAACAGATTTATAAATGAACAATGCAATTATAACTTTCAATCCTAGTATACTTTTTCAACATGTGTACCTTCTGCCATTTTTTCTGATCTAGTTTCCAAAATCACAGACAAGTTCGGGCATCTTGCAAAAGCAATCAAACACGTCACCTTTGAAAATATAAAGTTGGGATCCTTCTCTCCAAATTGTTCAACGTCTTTTGTACAAAGCATTCTGAAGGTCCTCAGGTCTGCAATAACAAAAAGAAACTAAAACTTCATGTAAAAGTTGCTGTAATTCTATATAGGGTTCCCGCCTACTCTTCATGCAGGTGATGGACGGCATGACCGGGACTATATTGACAGTCCTCAAATACTCGTCATCCTTCTCTCTCAGCTCAGCAACTTCTTCAGGGAAAATCCCACAAAATTCGCTGTCCAGATTGTCAGTCCCAGTAGCCAGAGAGTCCTTCTCAGGCCAATTAGCCTTGAAGAAAGACGTTCGCATTTCAAGCTCTATCAACTCCGCCCAGTGCTCCCAAATGATCCCGAAGACAGCTTTACGTTTGTCAAACGTCTCAAAAGAAAGTTTTTGAATGTGAGGAAATACTTGAGCGAAAAGGACAAATGGCGTTTCCTCAGGAGCAGGAGTTGTAATTGCAGAAAAAGACAAATGTTTGATATTTGCAGCTCGATCCAACGCTGCTGTTAGAGGCCTCGGAGGGGCATTCGCTTGCTCCACAAATTGTGTAATGTCATCCTGAGGGATGCTTGTATGGCTGAGAAAAACTCGAACTCTGGTGAGTCTTGGGCATAATTGAGTGAAATCAAAAGACCTCAGAAGAGTGAGCAAATGTGGCTGAACAAGCTTTAGACTGGAAAAAGCCGCATCGATTCTTAAGTCAACCAAGTTCTCCAACACAGTTCCATAGCACATAAGTGGCAGAGCATGAATCAAGTCCATTTCCAATGAAATAAGTGAAGTGCAAGATGATTTGAGCAGCACCGGCACGATTGTGTTGAAACTCAAGAAGGGTAAATACCCAGCTTGTCGGTGGCAGCCCAAAGTAAATCTTTTCAGTTTTATAGCAGCCATGACTTGTGACGAGAAGAAATGACGATCAGGATAAAAATTATAACAAGCCACAAGCTCCACGTTTCCTCCCTCGAGTACACGTTCCATGTGACTGACGTAATTCTTCATGTGCAACTGCACAGGTCCTCGTCCAGCACGGGCTATTACAGAGTGGATAAATCTACCGTGAGCGCGATACAAATCCGGACTTCCGGCTTCATCCCAGTATCTCAAAGTCTTGAGACGCGGGAACTTGCAATCTTGAATAGCTTGCTCAAGACAATGAGCTGAGAAGGGTTGGATTCGAAACGAGAGCCGTTCAAGGTTCCCACAGAATTTCTGCAATACGTTCATGACGACTCGAAAGGCTGGGCAATTGGTATCAAGGGCCCAATGTCCAGAGAAGAATTCAGCTTCCAAGTGTTTCCAGGTCAACTGATCCAGGACTTTGTGGTGACTGGAGTCCAGTTTTGGAGTTGTTGACAGTGAACATACATCCAAATGACTTGCATCTAAGCTCATGGCAATCCCAGCAAATGGAACCACATTCATGAGCTGCATATCTGACACGAGGGCGAGGAGATCTTTGCATGGGTGACCTGACTTGAGACGGGCAATAAAGCAGCCCCGATCTTTCATCACAGAGCGTGCTTCGTAGTTCCACAGTTTGTTCACATTTGAGACTTGCAAGAGCTCAGCGTTGATGACATGCTGCATTACCTTTCTAACGATCTATAAAGAAATAAAAATAACTGGGTAGCAACTTTGTACGTAAATTCCCTAAGTGCTTGGCAGTTTTCTTACCAACGATATCCTGAGACATCTTGTACTGCTTGCTTCATTGTCCGTATGCTAATGAAAGTACAATCAATGAAGGACTTTGAAGAGGTTTAATACACTCAAGAAATTATTACCTGCGGCGGGTTTTTGGTATTAGTTGTTTCCATGCTCTTAAATTGTTTGACTAATATTCAGGGAGCAATTTTCAAATGTGAATAACTAAATTTCTTGGCCCATGTTAACAAGCAGAGTCCAGATAGCTCGAGTTTTACCTCCAGAGAACATTGGCTCACACTGACTATTTCTTTGCTAATGGACGGAACGATGAAGGCACTATACGGTCTATTTATGGTATAACAAAGGTCCTGCCAAAGTCCTGAAGCAGCTTTAAGGCACAAGGTGACAAATATAAATTTTTTGTATGAGTTCCTTGGAAGTAGATGTGGGTAGCACTGTAGAAATAAAATATGGACCAAAAAAAGCACCAACCTCCAGGCCATTCAGTTCCTCTTCTGGTCAATGCCCCCAAAATGGCTCACAATTGCACTTGAAGCTATTACATATGAATTCTCTATACATACGAGCATGGAAGGGTCAAATGATTAGCCCTAATCTGTGTGATTTAGCTTAACTGTTCTCATTTCCCCTGGGTTGTCACGTCACACAGAAAAAACGCTTGTGATTTGTCGCATTCCTTCGAAGAGCTTTATCGGCCTATATTTGGATGATTAAAAACAGATTTGAAAGTCAAAAGGCAGTTTGTGTGTCTGGTAATTTTAGAATTGGAATTAAATTGGACTGGACTGAAAGTTGAAGCAACCACAAGCACACAAAAAATTTAAAAATCATTTCTACATTTTCAATGTTTGCTTACAAGGAAGAGTATTCGTGTTGGACTGAAGAGGTTTACCTATAACCATGGTGATGAAACAGATGAGATGTGAATGATGGTGTAGTAATTAAGGTGTGAGAGACACAGTAAGACAAGACTAGCACAGAGATGACAATTGTGCCAGAATGGTTAATGGGTAATTGCGAATAAAGCCGTGGTAGAGGGAATAGCGTGGGGTTAAATAGCATCTGATGTAATAGTGTCTTCACTTCACGGGCTCTATCCACCTTACTAACAGTTGACAATATCCTTCTTAGCCTCTGCAGCATTACAGTATGGCTTAACATACTGTGATTAGCATACTATGATAATAATAGAAGGTAATAGCATGGACAAAGGTCGATAGCACATTAAGTGATGCCACACCTGGAAAATCGTAGGACAGTATACAGCCAGTGCACTACCATATTATTATAATTTTAAGTACAAAGTGTGCATGCTAAGGAATAGCAGGGTTACGCTCTTTACCATTTTTAATTGTTTTCGTTCGTGCACTTTTTTCTTATCATAAGACCCATCACCTCACGCGTGTTTGCGTTCTATGATTCTATGAGCTTAACTGACATAATTAAATTGAAGCAATGCAAACTAACGAGAAACACCCGCGACGTGATCAAATGGTTATAAAAAGTTGACCCCATCAGGCAATAGGGCACACCTTGGGGAGTAATTGGACCCTTAAACTTGATGCGTCTACTCAAAGGTCCAGGAGATTTTCAATAAATAAAATTCTCGTAAACCAAAATGGCGATTTTCCTGTGGGAATTAACATTAAAGTTTTTAGGGGAATTTTAAATTTTGAATTTTTTGGTTCTCGTACACTATCATGTCAGTGCAGTGCAAAACTCGAGGGGTCGAGAAATATTGTGATGAACTGCATCTGTTGGGATTGCACTCTGCTGGGAATGGCTTAAGTGGCGTGAAGGTCTTTCCAAGTTGTCGCAACTTGTTGTCCAGGTGTGAGACGCACATACGTATTTTTTCCTCTAGCACTATGACAACCATGAACATTTAATTCGTACAAGCCGATTATCCTACTCACTTTCACTTTGGTGAAGCCAATTAAACATACTTACACAAGTACGAAGTTCATGTGTACGTACATTTCACTTGTCAGAATACTTTCTCTTGTTAATCTCTCGTGAAATTGTGACATCAGATAAAAATACTCAACAAGTCTTTCATAGAGTAGGCCTATGCAAATGATGGCCAACAAAAACAAGTTTGACGAAATCGGACGAAAGTTGCACTAGTTATGAGCAGTTACAGTTCTCCCGGGTTTTCTCCGATTTCTCGGGAACTACAAGGTGTACACAGTGATGGAAGGTATCGTTGTAAACCTGAAGAGCAGGGCTATCGTTTGACACCAAAAAATGAAAATTTTTAGGAGGTGAGGGAAAATGCTTCAAGGTTATTTATGAACTTACTCTCACGCTTTTCAACTAAGCTTAAAGTAAAGCAGGCAGACGCTACCTTGGAAAACATATTGTTGATTTAGGATAGAAAATGCTGGAAAATTCTTATGAAGCGCCCCACTTTTGACCTGGACGACACTTACGCCTTCATAGTGCGTCGTTTGTCAGAGGCAACAAAGAGCATGACATCATCTCCACTCCACTAGGCTTTCAGTATTTGACCCTACAAGTATCAAATGTCAATATTTTCAGCTTCCAAATGATAATATGAACGACTCAGTTAGACCACTGCTGTACTATATTCGTTGCAATTCAAAGCATGGGAAATAATAAGATGCAGCCCTTACGAGTTTAAATATAAATGGAGACTTTAAGACGCTTGCATCCAGTTCCAGTGAACGTGATTCATCGGAACCTGTGGCCTTGAATTTGGGCAAGCAAGCCATTAATACTTTGGGACGACCCGGAGTTCAGGTCTATGTACTTCTCGCTTGTCAAATGATTAGGAAGGTGTATACACAAGATAATATAGTAATTGATGGATAATATAGTAATAAAGCCGTTGTTGAGGGAATAGTGTGGGTCAAGTAAGATCGAATTTAATGTGTGTTCACTTCACGGGCTCTATCCACCAACTAACAGTTGACATTAACATTATTAGCCACTGCAGCCTTGCAGTAGGCCTTAGCATACTAGGATGAGCATGCTATGATAATAACATAAAATGCAGAGCATGGACAAAGGTCGGTAGAAAATCAAGTGACGCCACAACTTGCGAGTTGTAAGCCGTTTTCATGTATCCAAGGCTTGCTCATTTGAAAACATGCAGTCCAATATGACAATTTTGTCTTACATCTGGAGAACAAGGAAAGGGGACTTACAGAGGCTTGATGCCACTTGGCTATATTACAGGCTAACGTTTAAAGCATTCGAAGTAAGATATGTTCTTCGTATGTGGAAACGTGGTGACGGTAAAGGTGCCAGTACTTGAATCACATAATAATGTTAATGGCTTCAAATTGAAAATTTGTGAAAATACGTCCCCGCAGATATGGACTGAATCCTCTGCGGCAATACCCTCGATCATAGACAGCTGGCCTTTTCAAGAGTTTAAAAACTCATACGATAAGACCCAAAGGCGAAATTTCAAAGTTTCCATCAAGCGTTTGCTAACCGTGTTGGTGAGACTGACGAAGAAATTGTTGTGGAACCCCCAGTTGAGCTTAACAATAGAATGGAATGCTACGCGTGCTGCCATTTAAAACTTCCTAAACGCAACGAATTCTTGAATTGTTTACAGAACTTGTTGGCTCACTCCAGCTGTCCTACATCGAACTGGTATACTTTCAATAAAAAACTTACCGGATTCACTTAATGAGCTCCCTATGATTTTTCGAGCCCGGTCAAGCATTCGTGCGTTATTAACTTTGAGAAGTGGTCGGTAGAGCTGCGCGACATAGAAAAGAAAAACCTCAGAGGATTTGGAAATTATTATTCTAGCTTTCAGGTCGTTGAATGTGCGGACATCACTCATGTTTAAATTCTTTACTTGCATGCTTCTTTCAAATGAACGAAAAACCATTGGGGCATCGCAAGAGCGTTATGTTGCATTTTGTGCCAGCTATTTTTTGGGAAACGATGGGCATAAAGTCACAGTCATAGCTTCATAGCCTTAGCTTAGTCTCTCTGCTAGACAGCAAGGAAGCGCGAGTACGCCGTAGCGCCACTTAAGCTATTCTGTAGATTATGAAAGGGCAAGGAGTCTATATGTTGTTCGCTTGTAATCCAGCTGTGAGACCAAACAGTGATTGTTTTCCGAGAGCATTATTGCAACTATGAACATTTACATCGTGACAGTGATGGTATGCTTGAAATCTCGTCGTCATGTGTTCAATTTTGTGTGGAGCTGATGGGGACCGCTCGCTTACAACTTTATATCTATTGATTTACGGGACAAAACTTACCCACAGAATATCTTAGTGGCGTCAAACTGTCTTTTATTTGTCTTCGACTGTTCTTCATCTGTAACTGTGAGACAAAGTGGTGATTTTCACCTGGTAGATTTAAAAGAACCATGAACATTTTATTTTAAAAACACATCAGGCTCTCCGACAAGCTTGTGTGCAGCCAACTGAATAAATACTTTCAAAAATGCAAAGTCCGAGTTTACGACAAAGCTCAGTTTCTCTAACTTGACCGATGTTTCCAGGAACATTCCTACCATTGAGCTGCATAAATTAGAATCATTCGGCTGACATGGCTTAACTTACAGGATAAGTTATCTTGGATTTTTTATGAGTTATAGTATGACATAATGATTTTATAATTCACAGCACTACTTAGACCTGAGATGTGTATCGTATTGGCCCTATTGTTAAGACTCGTCAATGCAATAAAAAATTGACACACACACACTGATAAATCTTGGGATGTTTGCAGTGGAAAGATACAGCAGGTTGATTCCAAAATGGATTCAGAATGTCAAACGTGAGTAATTTTTACTGTTGACATTGTCATCTGCAGACAGAAGCTGAGAAAGCAAAACTATTTTGCTGGCTCGAGACCGAGGTGCACCCAACATGGAAACTTGGTCCGTTGAAAGTGGAACTTCTGGGCCGGCATCCTTTAGAAGTTGTACAATTTCACCATGTACTCGACGGTGGCTTAGCACAAAGAATCACGAACGGCTGCGCAAAAATAGTTACAAGCAGCCAAGACCTGGTACCCAAGTATCCACTCGCTAAAGACTGTTTCATTAGGGAAAAGACAATGTATCGAATCACTGATAGAATCACAGGTCTGAAAACTCAAAACTCGACCAATGTCCGTCCCTGTGGTTTCGTATCTTCCAGGCGGGCACTTTAGACTCCATGTCGACAAGGTTAGATTATTAATGGTATTTCAACCCCATTGCCATAAATTCCCCAAATGTAAAATTTTGGTTTTTGCTTTCCTACTAGAATGTCATGCAGGCTCATGTGTAGATGAATCTTGAATGATTGTGATTAATACGCTGACAGAACAAAATCATTTGGGTGTCTCTTAGCTAGAGATCATGTAGCAAGGGCAATGGAGATAGTTCGACGCCAATTAGAAATTCTGAAGACAAAGTACAAGGCTGCACGTTAAAGTTTAACACGGGTAACTGCGGTCCAAACTTGTTAGTTTCAATAACTACGTAATAGTTATTCATTCCAAAAAAAAAAGTTGAACATTTTATTGAAACGGAAGACTGAATTTTACCACGTTTAAAATACGCCTCTGACAGTACTAACCGCAGCGGCTGTCTGTGTGCTTTGCCTGCTCAGAACTTGACATTTTTAACTCTGTGAATGAGGATTCATTTTTTACCCTAATGTAATTTTAAAACAAACAAACCCTAACACACTGAAAATGACATGGATTCCAAGGATAATTTTGTCATTCAAGAAAGACACTTTTAATCATTCAAACGCATATCAATATGAAACCATCAATTCAAACCTGGAATGCTATTTTCATTTTTGATTTGTATGTTCAGATGTTTTTATTAAAACGTACAACTTAAGTTTTTTAATTTTGTTTTGAAGAAAGAATTTTTAAGAGTTACTACCAAGCCACACTTTATGAGAATTTATAATAAACCTACCATTAGCTGTATCAACATTTTTCAAATGGAGCTGGAATTTCACTTCAACACTAATAATTCGACTGCGTGTAACAAAACCTCCACTGTCTACTTACCTCAACCAGCCATCTTAGCTCGGTGTTGCCCGAAAACTTCACCTATGGAAAAACAAAGCGGCGTCATGCTCTCTCAAATTGCCATTCACGTGTTTTCAAGTTGGGAGACCAAGCTTTCAGGTTCATTGTGGTTATATCAAAACAACCAGAAAAAGTGCATTGCTAAAAGGGAATGAGTCGGTTAGTGAGACTTTGTGTCAATAAAAGTAGGTCATTTTAGTTTACTGCTGAATAACACATGCGACCTCGACCTAGCCATCATTATATCCAGTTTGTCAAAATTCATTCCCAGATCCCATACATGTAATTTGGAAGACTTCTTGGGCCAGAATATTGTTATCACAAACAATAGGGTTATTATCAAAGTGCCTGGAGCTGCAAAAACAGTGATTATCTTTCATGGTTATCGTAATAATGTCAGAGAAAACTCATACTTTGGCTAACAAATGGAAACTGGAGAACAAGAAAAGGTGAATTAGAGAGAGAATGACGCCACTTAGCTATTCCACAGATATTGTCAAGCGCTCTCGTTCAAGATTAACAATAGCGAATGATTCGAATTCGTTAACCATTAATGACGAAGAAATCGCCTTACCAGGAGCTCAGTTAGTACAGAAACAGTCGAAGTGCAGTAGACGCTGAATAAAATAACCAGCGCTATAAAAATATGACGAATACCTATTGGCTCCGACTGCTTTGAATCAAGACCTCTTGCCATACTAACCAGCTTCTGTCTGACCCGGAGTCCTTCCTCACTACGTAGCCATACCCTGCCGAATATTTCACTATAAGCCAGCACATCCTGAAACCACTTTTTAATAAGACCACAATCCCTTGTCCACCCAGTTATGAAATCAACACTTGCAGAATATTTGGAGCCCTTCTGCATAACAGAGTGTTGATATTGACTTGCTGCAGGCTTATCCGACATAATCACAGGCGCGTATTCTCTATACAACTTGAGTCTGCTGTGAATAGAAGGCAGAAGAATAAATGAAAGGCCAATGCAGGCAGTCTTGCTTTCTGTT
>JAQIWI010002391.1:0-12569 GCA_034698825.1 Deuterosminthurus bicinctus | reverse complement strand
TTTGTGCATGCGCAAAACATAATGGTATTTTTTGCATGCGAAAAACAAAAATGGCGGCTTATTGTGCATGCGCAAAAAAAAATGGCGGTTAGCCACCCCCTTTAAAAGCTGCGCGCTACGCCCCTGTACATAGCCACTCCATTGTTGCGTTCAGCCTACGAACAGGCTCAGGGAAACTTATTGACCGAAGCGCAGGCTATTGCGTTAATTGAGGAGTGCATGCGTGTGCTTTATTACCGTGATGCTCGCTCACATAATAAACTAAGTTTATTCATAGTATAAAGTGCCTCTATTAATGTAAATGTAAAGTTTTTTTATTCATATAAATCAAGTTGATTTTATATCAGTGCTTATCAAACTAAAATCAGATCCGAAGTATTATGTTTTTTTCCTTGTTGTGAAATAGTATCTCGTGGGAGTGATTCGTCAAGAGAGAGAGACGGAAAGGTAACTAGCAGTATTGTGGAGCCAACAGAATTTCATCCTTTGTTTAAATTTTCACAAAACCAAAGTTAAAAATAAATGCATATAAAATACAAAAGTCATTCTTATTTTAGTCAGATTCTTGGTAATTCAATCAATCAGTCAATGTCGGAATCATTGAGGACGAGTTCCCGTAGCTCGCTGCTTTCATCAAACATCACCAACTTCTCTTTGCTCCCCTGCAAGTTTTTTTTCAATGACAACTTGCATTAATAGCCATACTGAACGAGATTATAAAAAAGACATTCTTACCTGCCCCACAACGTAATACTTTCCAGGAGTAAAGACGTCATCACTTGCAGAGATAGAATCGGTATACGGAGCTGGAAGAACAAAAGAAAAATCATGGCCAGGCATGATGTAGTGAAAGTTGTAGAATATTTTCACAGAAACATAGAACATACCTAATTCCCAGCCCTTGGCCTCAAGTTTCTGCTGCATCCCACTACCGACTTCATACACTTTACTCGAAATCTGCTTTGCTCCTTGCTTAAACTTGTGCAACTTTGATGAAGGTTCAGTAGAATCCGGTTTGTAGGCGGCAGCAAGTAACTTGCCAACGGCATCTTGGAGCTCGAGAGGAAATTTCTTTATGATTTTTAAAATTTCAGAGTCTTTCGAGTCGGAATCAGAGAACATTTTAGTCTGAATTGTGTCATTTTTGACGTTGCCAGTATCATCATTGTCATCATCTACGTCCATTCTGCTCTCATCTCCCTGCTTTTTTTGAGCTAGTCGCATCTTAGAACTTTTAGGGCCAGGTCGATTCATTTTGGGTTTTGGAGGAGGAAGAGGAGGAGCTGAAGAGAAACTCTTGACACTGCTCTTAACGGAACCTTCGTCATCACTATCCCTCACTTTCCAGTTGCTTGTTTTGCTTGCGGGGCTATCCTCACGATTCATCCCTTTTCGTGACGAAGACATACTTTCATTGCTCTTCTTCTTTGTTGGAGATTTGCGAGGAGATTCACGTAAGGATTCTCTACTTCTGCCAAGCTTGGCTTTTTTCCTTTTACCTTCATTGCCGGAGTTTGCCGTGGATGTTAGCTTTCGCTTCTTTACTGGTGAAGCATTGAATTCTAGATCGGAGTCGTCGTTACTAGAATGTTGTTTAGACTTTCTTCGCTTTGGTCCTGGTTTCCTTTTAGGTCTGGACGAATATTCTTCATCAGACTCGTCATTGTTGGAATCTTTGGACTTGACTTTTGACATTTTCTTCGCCTTCAAAGGTTCATCCTCGTCTGAATCATCAGACTTGACTGATTTCGAATCTACCTTTTTGGACTTGTCGTCTTCGGTGTGAGTATCGACAGTTTTCGATGGCTCTGATTTCTGTTCTTCACCTTTTGGAGATAACTCATCCAATTTGTTCGTGACTTTGCCCAATAAATTCTTACTTCTGACAAATTTGTGGATAGAGGTCTGAAGTATAGTCTTGACTCCAGGTTTGCTTAATTCTGTAGTCAAGGCGAGTGAATATGAGGAGGCTGCTTTTAATGTGCTCAAAGTTTTCAAAGAGAATTGCGCATCTTCTAGCTTTTTCTTTTTCGTCTCCAAGTCTGCATCTTCGGATGAATCTGCGTCATTACTGAGCCTTGATTTTTTCGGCTCTGCTTTACTGGCGTCCTTCTTGGGAGGTTTTTCAGAGATCTTGTCAGTCTTTGATGGCTTCTCTGATTCCAGTTTTAGGTCGCTACCGATTATTCCCAGATCGTTTCGAAGCTAGAATGATGGGTTTCCATTTGAAAAATAATGACAATTGGTTGTAGTAGTTTTTAAAGTAACAAGGGAAGTTTAGAAAATAAAAGAATTTTACCTGCGCTCTTTTAAAGGAAGTTCGGCCACCGAGTGCTCCATGGATATCGTCCCAGTCAACACAAACGCTGGCACCTGGTTGTAGTAAAATCGTATTCAAATTGGGACACTTAATTAAGCCTGTAGATGGATGTGTAACTAATAAAGGTTCATACCATCACATTTGTAGTCCAGAGGCTCCTTGCTGACCACTCTGGTCGTTGACATGGGACCTGGCTTCTTTTCCTGTGGGGATGGCGAATCCGGTTCCTCCTTCACGACTTTATGTTGGAATTCGTCGGCATCTAAACCAGTATGTGCAATGGCACTAGCAGTAAAAAGAGCGGTGGACCCTGAGCCTCGACCACGTACTTTTGGGGTCGTCACCGGCTCCTTCTCTTTAGCCTTTGATTTCAAAACTCAATTATTAAACAACAAAGACAGCAACTTGAAATCAAACTGTTTCTTTTGATGCTTTGAAAACTCACTACTTTGGACTTCTTAGCACTTTTAGGCTCCTTAGCTGGAGGAGCTTTAGTCTTGGGCGTGCTAGCAGGTGGTGGAGAATCGTTGACTTTCTTACTTCGTCTTAATCCTCCAGTTTTCTTATTAGTTTCTTTGACAATCGCTGGTGGTGATGCTGCTCTGCTTGTCGAACTGGTATTTCTGGTTTCTTTATCTTCACTCTCTGAATCCGCTTCTTCTGATCCCGAATATGCTTTCTCTACATGCTCTCTCGCGGTTGTCTTCATTTTCTTTCCGTGCGATGGAACTTTGCCGTCACTGATGATCAGTGAATCGTCATCCGACGGCAGGACGACATCAAGTGCTTCAAGTTCTCGTTCCTCATAGCTGTCAACGATATCGACTTTGTGCTGGTCATGTAACTTCCTAGGTTTGCCAACGTGCCTGAATGAAAAATTCTTATAAGCTTTTATGTTTATAAAGGTTCCAACTTTTATTAGTCTTTAAAGTTATAAAGATTTAAATCAAACTTACGCTCTGATTCTTTTGCCCTTCTTCGGTTTCTTTCCCTTATAATTTTTTTTTGCACGCAGTGGAGAGAGATCCATTTCATGAACTAGGGTCTGGTGCGTGCGAAGGAGCCCTGTGCGCACTGCCCTGAATGTACAAGGTCCACGAGATATCCCAGTCTTTGGATCCTTTGGCATCGGAAGATCGCAATCGAAAGTTACGATACCTCGTGCGTGGCATCGTCTGAAAAGGAAGGCGCGTGTGTCTTCATTTAATTAAAAACGCTTTTTAGTTTGTTCGACTTACTTAAGATGATCATCCAAAGACACTTGGTTCGTGTATGGCTGCCGACAAATACAGCATGGACATTTCTCATTTTCTTCCTCTCCCTGTTCCTCACCTTCAGCTCCTATATTTTTCCTTTGGTTCGCTTTCTTCTCACGTTTGGACATCTTCCCCACTCGACCCATATTCGCGAACTTTGACAGGTGCTTGTTAATTAGTTTGGACTCCTCCACACTTGGGGCCAACAGAGAAAGTTTCGAGATTCTGTATACGGTCTTCTTGCGTAAGTGAGGATCCTTCATTAGATTTTCGAGGGTTTTGGCAAGCACGGTCAGGAAACTAGCACTGGAAAACAACGTTTCCTTCGCAGAGCGTCTCACTCCGCGATCAAGCTCGTCCTCATAGGCATCATATTCTTGTTCAATGTACATGAACATGAGCTCATCGATAAAGTTTCTGACGCCGAGTTGAGTCCGCTGATCATTCCAGACGCTCAACCTACTGTCAATATCAAACTGGAGAGAAATAATAATAATCAGTGAGCTTGTGTGTCTTTAAGAAGGTAATTACTATTCAACTCCACAGAATAAGGAAGTATTTACCTGATCTACAGCGATCTGAGGGACATCACGTAGGTTTAGTAGCCGCTTTTTGAGGTTGCGCTGACGCTGACTTATCACAAGTCTTTCTTCCTCTTCCAATTCTGACTCTAGCGCATCTTCGTTTTCAGGTTGTTGTTCCGGTCGATCTTCTGGAGCTTCATCAACTTCCAACCACTCATCAACATTTAATATTCTTCCGCTTATCACTTGCTTATCATGTTCTGCTTTCCCGTCCATTTCCATCTGATTGTTAGAGCGCATTCTACAGCGTGCTAACCTCTCAAGCGACGCGCATTTATCCTTCCAATATTTTGTCGTTTCTGCGAAGGAGATGAGCGATGAGTGAGCATCAGTTGCTGCCTTCCTAGTCGGAAATACGTCCTTTGTTTGTACCCAAACTGGTTTGACTTCTACAAAACAACAATCAAGTTTAAACTAAAGCCATTCGTCTGTCAATACACGTGGTGTTGAAGAAACTTTTACTAAGGCGGAGGGAGACAATACCTTTGGGGTCAGCAAAAAATTCCACGAGAAGGTAATCTCTGGTTTGGCCTTCTCCTCGGCAGTGGACGTAAGCCGGATAGAGTGAACCGACATGGTACACATAGACCAGATTACCCGCAACTGGGATGCATCCGAATGCCGTGGTCATTGCGAAATTGACGACAAGGCCTTGCTTCTCCAGCGCTGGTTTGAAGTCGGTTGGAGCTTCTAGAGTACGAGGCCGGTTTTGTTTAGTAGAAGAAGGGCCCGGAATTTCCCCATCAAATTCCTGAAGTACGAAAATTTTTATTAATGTAAGGACTTGGCAATTTTTAGAAAACAATAAGTACTTACACGTAGAATTTTCTCAGCGTTCAGTTTCAGTGCCCTACAAGATTAAAATTATTGTAATTACATTCATTTCTTTAGTTAAATATAGGCAGTCGTTCTTCAAGCTGTACAGTTAAAAAAAAACTTAACTGACCTCTTTTTTGAGTTCATTTTCATGTAGAAAGCTGGCAATACAATAGCTCCAGTCGTGCACTGAAAAAGAATCCTGAATGGCAAATAGTAATTAAACAAAAGTCACTTGGATGCCGTAATGCCGTTTGAGGGAATGACCTTTCTTCACGAAGTGAAGGGATGCGGAATGGAACCGAGCCAACTCTAAACTGTCATTCCAGAGCGGACGTTCAATTTTTCACTGACTGACTGAGAGCTATTCATTCGGACGCCGTTCCAGAAATATTGATACTATAAGCAAATCATAATAATTATTATTCAATATTTAAATTTGAAGAATGACGTACATATCTGGCAGAGAATGTTGAGGATTTGGTGCATATGAGCGATTTTAAAAGACTGTCACTGTCAATAACGAGTCCAAAGTTTTACTTCATACTGTTTTCTCATCAATACACAATGCGCTATGAAAGTCTAAAGGAACATCTAATGTTACATATATATTTAACTAGTTAGGGAAAGATATTAAATTTAAAAAAAGTGAGTCAGCTATAAATTAAATTTTATAACTCGAAGGTCAATCATAAGTAAAGCATAATTTCATTCATTGATTGCTATTGCTAGCATCCGCTCAGCTCTGCCTCAAGCTCTGCAATTATTTCGCACTCTACTGGTAGGTCCTTTCTTTTAGCGACGTTCTTTGATCCACTGTCTTGTCCCAGACGGTTGAACCGTCACTCCATGGGCTCTTTGGGTATGGTCCTTGAGGTAATCCTGACGAGCGAAGGCCTTTGAACAGAGAGCGCACCGGTATGGCTTTTCTCCAGTATGGGTACGTCTGTGTCTTGCTAAATTGCTTGTAAGCTCCTTGCTACACAAGTCACATGTGTAAATAATTTTCTTCTTCCCATTCCACTTTTTCATCTTGATGTACTGAATATGGTCTTTTTTAGCCTTGTAACTCCTAGTGTCCACTGGGGCTGGAATGCCCAATAGGATTGATTTTTGAGGAGCATGCAACTTTGATGAAGTCTTATGCGTCCTTTGTCTTGATGGCTGGCGTAACATCGCTGGATGCTTCTGTTCAATATGATAGCGTCTACTCGTATCATGGAAATATCCAAGCGGGCAATGTGGACACTTGTACGGCTGCATCGCTGGATGCTTGAGTTTAATATGGTCTAGTTTACCCCTGTGATGATAATATGAAAGCGGGCAATGTGGACACTTGTACGGCTTTCCCCCACTCGGCTGCTGTTTTTTTGCTGATCCTTTGGGCTTAGATCGTCTACTTGACCGTGGTTCTTGATGGTCTGGAATACTTTGGACATCTGGTTCCATATCACAGTCTGGAGTACTTTGGACGTCTGGTTCCATACCAGCCGTCCGTAGCACCGCTGGATGCTTGACTTTAATATGCCTGAGTCTATTCCAATCATAAGAATATGTAAGCGGGCAATGTGGACACTTGTACGGCTTTTTCACAATGGGCTGCATCGCTGGATGCTTGAGTTTAATATGTTCGAGTCTACCCCTGTGATGATTATATGAAAGCGGGCAATGTGGACACTTGAACGACTTTCCCACAATCGGCTGCTGTCTTTGTGCTGATCGTTTACGCAGAGATTGTCCACTTGTCGCTTGTTCTTCATGGTCTGGAGTACTTTGGACCTCTGGCTCCATATCATGGTCTTCTGGAAATGCGTTGTGGCTTACGCTGTCTTCTACACTAGCGGTTGGCTCTTCGCTATCCCTGCTGCCCAGAAACGACACCACACATCACACACTTACCGTTTAATTATTTTACAATTCATTTACACAAACAAAAGATTCTTACGCGTACTTTGTGTTCAGTGAAGGAACTGGCTTTACATCAGAAGCCAAGATTGTGTTGCAAGTAAAGGAATATGTTTCGTATGAGGCTACGTCACTGTCCCCTTCCTCACCCTGGTGATCGTTATTGCCTGTGCAGTAGAAACTGTCGACTAAGCTCGTTGCTGCCTCTTCGGTCACGTTGTGTGATTTCAATAAATGCCCTGCGAAAGACTCAGGAGTGGAGAAACAAGCCTTGCAAATAAAACAAGTGAACTGTTTTCCAATTGAGCAATTCATTTCTTGTGGGCTCATTTCAGAACTGGCACTTGTTTCCTTTTCATTTGTCGACTCAAACGCTGTAGGGATGCTTGCTGCTGGATCTTCTGATTGCTGCTCAGCTTCATAATAATCATCGTCAACACACTCCACCTTGCAGAGAATTTGACTCCTGCGAAAATGTGAAGATTGAATGGAAGACTTAGTCATGGGCATAGGATGAACTGACTCCAGATGTTTTTTCATTGTTGAGCACACAGAGAACAAGAGTGGGCAGTAGGGGCAAGAGCTGGGTTTCTCTCCCAGAGGGTCGATGGCTACCATTGTTACTTCTTTTTCGGTGTCAAATATTGACGTACTATTGAGATCAACAACTTGGCTGGCCACAGCAGTAAACTCAGCTTCTCTCAATTTTTGAATTCTTTCAGGTGATAATTGCTTGGCAAGAATATGATTATTATAAGACTTGTAGTGCAAATGCTCAGAGTTATAATGAAGAATTCTGTCGTCAAGGTTGACGAACGTCTTCCCACATTCTGAGCAGCGAAATAAGCCCAATCCAGGCCCATTTCCATCGTCAGCCTTCTTCCATTCCATGCCAACAGTTGATCTACCACGAACTGAAAACAAAATACAATACACTAAGCACTGATGTAAATCAAACAAATTTAATAAACTGAGTTTTTACCTTTTCTTGAGTTCTTCAATTAAGCCAGTTACAGTTTTCAAAATCAGGAAGACTCCCCCAAGCCAGCCCAAATGCACTAGGACAACTGAACTGCAGTAATATTATTGTAATATGTGTCCTCAGAAATATTTTACTTATTTGGCGAAGAAAAATGTGGAATGTGATGGCTTTAAGATTCCCTATGAAAAATGTTTAACGTTTTCTGGTTATGCCCCAAGCAAGAGCATGCAACAGAGTTATGCAGTATGCATGCATAACTAACTGAGACAAAGACTGATTTTTTTCATCGCAAAATAAACAGCTGAGGGTCAACAAAAGATTTACGCAGTAAGACCATGACTTTGGAGAGAGTATTTTACTTTTTATTATAGTGCCCTGCCCGACGTCCCCGTTGAAACCTGAAAAACGGTCGGGCAGCGGGCGCTCGCAGCCAAGCACGCGGGCTCGTCCATAAGTCACGGGCAACGGGCGCCCGCAGTAAGCCTGTGAAACGAAAATGATCTTCTCCTGCCTCTTTAAATGCAAGTCTTATGAATTTTCTGACCTAAATTCAGTAAAGCAAAAACCTATTCTTGTATGATTTGACACTAAAAATTGTAAGAGCAAGCAATTTTGTGCCTGAATGTGCATGTCGGGATGCCCACGGGCCGCCCGTGGGCCTTGGAGGGCGGGCTGTAGAAGCGAACGGGCGTCCGTTCTTGCGAAAAATTTATGGGCTGGGCCTCAACGGGCAAGTTTCGAATTCAATTTGGACGGGCCGGGCTGGGCTGCAAACATGCCCACAGGTCACTACTCTGGTTGGGACAGTGGATTTCAATGAGCTTGACATCTTGAGAATCGCTTCATACTCGATCGTTGAGCAATGTCCGAGCCGTCGTAGCCTCATAGCATGCTCATTCAAATCCGCGTTTTTTTCAACTCAAACTGCCCGGATGTAAAATCAATATGTAACTGGCTGAAAGTCACGGTCAAGGGAACGTCAATTACAAAGTTGAACTACCACATGAATCTCCACCTGAGAATGAATTACTATTACATCTCCTACTGAAATTGCGCCCACTGAGCCACATGGTATGTTTCATAAATGAATCAATTGTAAAGTTGTTTTTAAAATATCAAGTTATTATGTGTACCACACAACATATACAACTATCTAACACTTATTTCCGTTAGTTATCTACATCCGTGCCATTACTTTCTCTATAATACCACAACCTCACTTGAGTCTAGAGCCCAAGCTATCCCTCTCAAGTTCCCTCAGGCATATGCAACAAGCATGTTAACAATGTTGACCACCACAAAATTCATGAATATCAGAGTTGATTCCCGTTCCATTCTATGAAAATTTCCGACTTTCACTCCGATAGGCGGTATGGACCGCATCTGTCTCCCAAAAACTCCAGCCCGGTATCCATGCATGTGCAGCCTAGCACAGCTAACTGTTCTCTCGAACAATTCAGGGATCGCGAATGCTTTGTCATACACGAGTGTGTAGAAGACTCCATTATCCACTAGAAGTGCATAGTACATGATTCCAAATACTGGGAACTCGCGATAGTGGGCGATCGCCGCATAGCCACTGATTATGCACATTGAAATGCTCGTCAGTTTCCATGAGAATATCAGGTCCTTGTTGATATTGTTGAATGTGGACATGTAGAGTTGAAGATGGCGGAGAAATTTGTAGGCACTCCTGCGACTATGTGCTCCCCTTTAAGGAATTTCATATGAATTGTTAAATTGCCTAACAATGTTCATAAACCATAACATTGCAATTGAAACTAAAGTACTTTACTTTTGAATTTTCCGGATTGATAAGCGGAGCTGATTGCAGACTAGGTCAAAGGCGATGACCTGAAGCAGCCATATCGACCCGACAGTTGTCTGAATTATTACAATAAACCGAACTTCTTCCAGTAGGCACAGACCGAATGTAGCCCAGGTTTGGAGGTCACCCGGAAGAGCAGCATACACCAGAAACCTCATTGACTGATCGTAGATATATGCGACTGCAATGAATACATCAGTCACCGCCAGCATACTGGGTAAGCATGTTGCAGTCAAGTCTTGCAAGGAATATTCCCTTAGTCTGCTTCTCCAAGGCCTGCTGTCCAACTGATCATTCTGTCCTAGATCAGTGCCTGCACATCCAATTCAGTTTAATTGCTTCCATGGAGTTCGTGACTCACTGGTATAATCACTCACCTCCGATATTCCCGAGTAGAGTCATCTCAACGTACGTGGCGAACAATCCAGGAGACTTAACGAATAAGACGTTGTACCAGAAGACCACCATAATAGAACCCATCGCTAGAATAGCATGAAGAATCAGTTGATGCAGCTGGGCATCTGGCACAAACAAGTACGTGTACGCCAAGCTCCCACTCTTGTACAGTGTATGAAGGACGTACAAGACGTAAGAAACGAAGCAAACACATTGTTTGGCCGTGGATGACGGCTTCAGCTGCCATTTTTCCAAATCTACTTGAATCGGAAACGGCGCCAGGTTGGAGCAAATTCTGAATAATTTCAGAACTTCATAGCGTTCTCGTTTATTCAACATGATGCGTTGAGAAAGAAGTCTTGTCTCACTCTGGCTGCCTTTCTTTCCAAATCATGTGTGAGCTCTTTGTTTTCTTTTGAAAATAGAAAATAGGAAGTAAAGCTGGCATTTTTTGTAATTGTGTGAAAAACGCTAATGAATGATCCGAAGCTTTCCGCTTTGCTTTCATTATCACACGTTCCATAGGCTGGCTCTGCAATTAAAAATATCCATCTGCAATTACTTGGTCCACTTAAGCTTCTTTTTAAAGGCCATGAGTAGCGTTAGAGGCGAGAGGTTTCACAGTAATTTTAAAATTTCTGCCCGGAAGTGTTCAACCTTCTATTTTCTTGTTGACAGCTCGTGTGATGGACGTTCTCCGGAATGGATTTTCTGAGCACTGACGTCAGGTGTGATTGACGACAGCGGAAGTCAAATGATGAGCGTAGGAACCTTTCTATTTAAGTTCCATAGCATAAAATCCTTTCCAGAATAGAGAGAACCATTTAAGTTTTTCATTCCTCAAACATCCCTCAGCCCATCTAAAACTTTTTAAGTTGAGAATATGTCTTACCCCTAAATGCCTTTATGGTTCATAATAATAATAATAAACCTTCACAGGATTCGAGGACTACATAACGTTCAGGAATCATTGGATTGGAAAATGCTTCAACCTAAGTTTGGGCATCTTTCTATAGCGACGGGAGCTAAACCGACGGCGCTAATGAAAGCATGTTAAAAACAAAGTAGTCGCACATCATTAGGACCTTCAGATTTTGGCTGCTGTAACTCGTAACAACTGCCTTATGAAGTTTTCTCTTTGCTCACACAGAAAACAGCTCCACAAGCATACTGAAAAGGACAAAAATTGGTTTGGTAAACCTGATATGATTCGTCCAGCTGGGAGTATTGCATAAGTAAGAGGCGAGGAAAGCAATGGGAATGACAGGGCTCGTAAGGGTATGGGAGAGAAAGGTGAAAAAAGGAAATGCGGAGAAAGCTTGTGAGAGTGAGAGAGTGGCAAAAAGCTCACTGGAGAAAGAGGTTCTTGTAATAGAAGGACGATTGGGTCCCAATATTAATGAGAATGACCTGAGTAGGGCGGAGGAGAAATGTGGAGTGTGTCCAGTAGGACTGACTGACTGTACATAATATTTTCACTCCACTCAAGGTTTCCTTTAAATATCAGTTCAAATCAAAGACACCGACGGCTGTAATCTTGATCAATTTAAATGGATAAAAAATGGAAACTACCCTTGTTGGCAATAAATTCCATAACTTTATTGACTTATCACAGAATAAACCCAAGTCCACAAACAAACTAACTAAAAACTAATTTAATTTCATGCAATTCACATCCGAATTTCAAAAGGGTAATTCTCTTCGTTGTTTTCCACACACGTTCCTTTGCTTTCATTAAGCAACCTGTTGTGTGAGCAAATTATTATTACAGACTAAACTATAATACTTGGATACAAACTACAACAATTATGGATAGTCATATTATAATGGATAGTGAACTTTCATTGCACACTGACATAGTAAAGCACTCACAGCCGTTATTTTTAGTGAAAGGTAGAGTAATGTCTCAATGATATTTTAATGGTAATTAATGCAATTACTTAAGTTTCATGACCAGCTTTATTTTGTAGGATTTATCTGCAATTTTTCTGGAGAAAGATCTTTAATCTAGCCTGCTTTCCACACACTATTACGGGCTTATGGAAACAATGAAACCTACAGGAGTGATATACTAGTTTACATTTCCTTAGGCGATGTGTCAAATATCTTATTAAAATTGCCCCTATTCGTAGATACTGAACGCCTGTTTAGACTAATTCGAAGTCAGTGAGCCCATAATCGACTTTTCCACAGTCTACGTACTTCCCATTCGTTCTGGAGGACCGCATTACGGAATGGGTGCTGCAAAGTTCAATATCGCCAGGTTCAAGATATCTCTTTGTCAACCTGTCCAGCTGCATCTGACGAGTATAAGTTATGGCGAGCCCTTTGAAATGAGAAATAAAAAACTGCTGAACTCAATTCTGTTTTATTTTAGCTGTTACTACACTGTGGAACTTTTGCCTGCCGGACGGACGGATGTCAGGTGCACATATCGCAACCGTTTGCACGGTCCACCCGGAAGAAGGTCACAAGTGTCCAC
>JAQIWI010002390.1:0-12572 GCA_034698825.1 Deuterosminthurus bicinctus | reverse complement strand
TCTTCTGTTCAGTTAACTCTGTCAGTACTGTGGAGGCCTTTCAGCAACTCTCTTCCTACTTCTTTTGCTCCATATCCTCTGCTCTCTCTCCATAGTCATTCCCGCCTGTCGTATTCCCTTTGTCCTTGCTTTATAGTTTCTGTCTGTCTGTGTGGTTTTTATTGCTCCGTGACCTTGAAAAAATTCACTTCTAGTATTTCATATTTTATTAGCAACTCTTCCGTTGTTGTGAAAAATTCCAACTGCTTGAGTGCTCTTGGTCTGTTTTTTAAAATATTAAAACCTTCGTCAGCTACAAAGTGAAACTGCATAGGACTGTGATATATTTTGTAAAACGTAGTACCAGACTTTGCTTTTGTGTTTGTGCGGCGTGTTTACATATATTTCTGCTGCCATTATGATTCCAAATTGTGATCCTTGCGTTCAGTATGCTCCGGTTGCTGAGAATTACAACAACCATAACAATAACAAACGGAACAACCGGCGTAATCGACCTCTCAAGGCTTACAATAAGGCTCTACATTTTATGAGTAACTTTTTCTTTATGCTTGCTCGTATAGTATGTATAACTATTTGCATTTATTATTCGTCTTCTTATTTCAGTGTGTCTTCTATTCTTATATGGTGCAGTACTTATGTTTGAGAGATGAAACTGTGAAGGCTTTGTAGGTGTACTAGTGACTGACGGCCTTTTAATAATGACAGGGGAGCAGGTAGTAGAAGGACCGTACGATGACACTGTTTTCACATTTGTTTGAACTATTTCCAGACTCTTAAAATAGTTTAGAATGTGTCTTAATTACCATAAGAGACTTTTAAAGGAGCTGGTACGTAGTGTGTATCCATGTGCCCTCTGCATGCATGGCCGGGCCAGTTAATCCGGGGGTACTTGCTATAAGTACTGATTATGATAATGATATAGTACTACTATACAAGAGCAGGATTGTATATATGTACAAGGTTCCAGAGAGAAAGGGAGTTTTGTGTGAGGAATTAGAAAGGAAGACGGAGAGTTTTATATAGGAGGAAGGATTTGAGAGACCCTGAATGGGTCTTGCCTTCGTAGTTTTTGGGTTCTCAGAGCTTCTGTTGGTGGAACGGGGAGGATGGTCAGGGTAAAGTTGGTTCGTTCACACATTAAACATACACACACATCACATACGCACACACACACACACACACACACTCGGGATAACCTTGGAAATTGTGGTCCGCCTGTATAGCAGCTGCTTTTTCTATGTAGCGGTACCTCATCCAATCATGTTGTTCACAAGGGTCGACAGTTGGTCTCCATAGTTCTTTGCTACGGACAAATGGAGTGAATTGCTTTTTGTGTGTATGTATATCTATATATAACGGCCATATTTAACTGTAGGTTCCAGCAGTGCGTATGTGTAGGGGTGAAGTTAAAGGGAGAGAGACGACGGGACGGTGGTGGTGGTGGTGCTGCTGCTCTCATGTGTTTTGTCCACATGGAAGGATGGATGGATGGATGAATTTTTCCCGTCTGTATGCGGGGTACATGTGCGTGTGGATGGAAAAAATAGCTTTAATGCTTAGTAGTTCCTTCAAGGGGTTCTCCCTTTTTTCCTCAGGAGAGAGAGAGAGAGATAGACTGTTGTGCGTATGTGATAGAGAGAGAGAGATGATGACGGGCAGGTTGGCTACATGTAGGCACGCACTCTAATACTCGGTCAGTCGAGGTGACACGGTCGTCCTGTGTACAGGCAGCAAATCTATTACAACATTAAATCTCTCCCTTTATACTCCTCCTGACCGACGACGGCCTTTGTCTGTCCTAGTGTTTCAACTGTTGTTGTTGTTGTTGTCAGTAATAATTTGGAGAGGAGATTGTGCGCGAAGCCTGTTTTGTCATTACCAGCTCAACATTGTACAAAGTGTGGTAGTGATAGTGTGTATTTTTAGTGCATTTCATTGTACAGGCCTGCTTTATTGTTTCACATGCGGAGTAGTAGTATATGAGAGGAGTGGGAAGATTATTATAATCAAGTTGAACTTATTGTGTCTTTGTTGTTGTATGTGTGAGTGTGTGTCTATGTTTGTGTCGCTCTTAAGCTCAGTCAGAGATCTACTTTGTGTGACTGAGTTACAGTTGTGACGACCACTATTTAATATCCACTGATCCATATGGTTGGGATCTGGGGTTGGGGTAGTAGCAATAATAATGCAACTGCTGCCTCCGCTCCTCTTCCTTCAGGTTCTACTCCTGCTCCTGGCCAAGTTCAAGTGAATCAATGCCAAGGCAAGAAAACGCATTGCCACATTTACGTTCCTGCGTCCTTTCTTTGTTCTCTCACTTTATACTCTTCTTCTCGGAGATTTTCTCTCGCACTTACTTCTTGCTTCTTCTTCTTCTTCCTTCCCTTTCTCATGGACACAGATGCGTTCCTGCTCTTTTTTCTCATCTCCATGTGTGTGTGTGTGTTTTAGCTCCTGAGGCAATGAAAGATCAAGAGAAGACTTACTGTCATGATATGTAATGGGCTCATGTAGCTTGCATGTGTCAGCTCCATGCCTTCAAATATCCTTGCTTCTCAGATCTGTTCAAGATTAGACAAAAGGACTAGAGGCTTTAGAACAAGGATTCGTAGGGGATATATAGAGAAGAGAAAAAATAGGGCTAGTGCGTGAGGTAGTGAATACCATGGGCATTTAATTTTGGAATGTCGAGGATTCTTAATGTCGTACTGTTGGAGTTCCACGCCATTTGTGTGGACTGGAAATCGGGGTATGGCCACTGTTCGTAGGTACTTTCAGGGAAATGGGTTTGTAATGTTGTGAAGCAATAACGTGGAAGCCATGAGAATCTGGTCCACATTTCTTTGTTTTAACTAGAATTCAGGTGTCAGGCCTATTACCTACTCATAGTTTAGGTTGGGCATCTTGGTAATAATAAGGAATGGTGAAATTTTGAAGACATTTCTGAGCGGTATCCAAGCTGATGAAAGCTGAGATGTGGCCATTTAAAAATGCCCGTGTTACATATGCCTGTCGTCGTATATTTACTTAAGTAAAAGATTGCATTTATCGATGGTTAGTTGAATTTTATGAGTTTGCTCACACGGTTACCGTTGGTTGGACAGTAAAATTTATCGCCTGTAAAATGGAGTACGAAAAATATTAGGATGATGATGATGGTGGTGTTGGATAGATTTGTTGGCTCTTTGTTTGACTTGGCAGTAAGTATGATTATGATGTTGATGGGGAGAAGATAGGTTAGGGAAATGAGAGTACATTAAAATTTAAACGAGGTGATACCACGGTAGAGTGGAGAGGACAAGCAAAGTCTGAGAGAGAGAGAGACAAGAGAAGAGAAAAGAAAATCCTGTTGCTAATACTAAGTTCTTGTTCAATTTTGATGGATGGTGAACTAATGGATGCTGTTGTTGTTGTTATGTTTGAACAGAGCACCATGTGCCGGGCTCACTGGGACTAGCCCGACGAGGGGGTGGGTTTCCTGATGGAAGCTCAATCCTATCTCCGCGCTCCAACAATGAGACTGGTGGTTTGGGTGTAAAAATGGTTGAATATGTTTTGGGAGTTTCACCGACAACGAAGGATTTGGATGCGCGGATGCGGCATCTGACCATTGTAAGTAAAACTAGATATCCTGTGGAACATTTCTATGGGTGTGTGTAATTGGAGCCGGGCTGTGTGAATGAGTGAAAAAATTATTTTTTTTGATGCCCACAGGACGATAAGGACAAGAAAGACGGGAAAAAGGACGTGGATAATGGGATTGTACAGAATGGTATGTGTAGTGAGGACGTAACGACGACGATTCCACATGGACAGATGCCCCACATTGCCCAAATGCCACCTGTACATATGCAACCTGTACATGCTCAGCAAATAGCACACGCTCAGCAACTCCTTCAGCATCCGCAACAGCCACCGCAACTCCAACAGCCGCCGCCACAACTAGGTCCCCATGGTGCGGGCAATGGCATCCACCCCGGGGACCCAATGTCAGACCCTCAAAAGAATCAGACTGTTTCCATTCATCATCCCGATGATATTCAGGCTCAACAACTCATGTCGGCGGCGGCTGCCGCCGCCGCCTACCATCCTGCAATGAATGGTCATTCCTTACATCATCATAATATGGGCAACGTGGGCCCACTGGACAGCTTCGAAATCCCCATGGACCCGACGTCACAAGGCGGAGGACCACAACAAGTCGGCTTTGAAACTCCGTACAGCGGTGTCAACGCTCACATGGTTCATCCTCATCAACCACCACCAAATGTTCTACCACCATTTGACCAACAACAGGTCAGTATTTCATCCATCAACCTCTTGCTTTTTTTAAAGCCTGGATCAAGCGCACAAGTTCAGTCACTCTAAAAATAAACCTCAAGCAACCACGCCACCTTCATGCATTCCCTTGCAGCTTTCATGTGTCCTTGATAAGACGAAGCTTCGCTTAATGGCGTCACTGCCTTCTTCTCCGTCCATTTAATTCTTCAAGTGCAGTCTTCTTCTCATATATATAAAGCAGCTGCAATTCAAAGGACGTTGAGCCGTCGAGCGTGGAAATAATGAGCCCATCAAGCAACAAGGAGTAAAGACAAGACAGAAATGAGCTCAAGCCCAACAAACTTGTGAGCTTTCCTTTGTGTCCATCATTAGCAGGATGATACTGCTCGTGCTCGTGTATGAGCGCAATGTACTGAATATTGCCAGAGTTTAAGATGAGCCCTCAATTCTGGTGGTCACCAGTAGCTAGCCAAGTAACTGATAGTAGCCTCAACTTGGTGAATTAGCTCCAAATTGGGACGGCTATTTCTGTAGCAGTCTTCATCCACCTGTCATATGAGTCGCTCCCTTTTCTTAATTAACTGACGTCTACTCTGCTACCTTTACTCGTCTTGGCTGTCTCCCGCGTGCTCTCAACTGTCAGAATGTCAAGCCCATAAATTCCATTAGCACTGTAATTAAGGTAGCCATTAGATCCCATGTACTTTATCTCAGGCTGGCCGCTCGCATTGACGTCCTAGCTCACCCTTACAATGTTAACACGTTCATTATGCATTGCGACAGTTCTAGGATTACCTGATGCCTGTGTAACACAAAGTTACCGCACACATGTGAGGCTATGCTGGATGCTCATCAAGCATGCCGCTGTATGGCGTGTCCAGATCAATACTGGAATTGAATGAGGCCTTTGTGTCCGGAATTTCATAAATTTTCAATTGATTTCATTGTGACAAAAAAAAATGACTATTTCGCACGGAAAGTTTGATAAGAGGTGTGTGTCTGTGTCTGCAACTGAGTGCTTTTGTGTGTCGGTTTGTGTGTGTGTGTGTGTGCGTGTGTGCGGCTTTGAATTCGGATGAATTGTATGCACTAAATTGTTGCTCATGTTTAATGCTAGACTTGAATGTGTAGCTCAGCTAATTGTTTGCGGTGAGGTCGAGCTTGATAGCCTTTGCTCCCTTTCACTCCTCAACCAGCAATTTAGATTGCCAGGCATGGTAAAGTGGAATGGAAAAGTTGTAATAGAATTCTGTGCTTCATTTACTTCCGGTCAGTGGCAGAGAAGGAGAGTGAGTGCTCAGTAAGACGTGAAGCCGACGAAGAAGAGGAGGACGTAAGAGTGGTACTGTACTAATACTACATAGTATTGGGGTCACACTCTGTGGATTTTACATTAGAGGGACGAGGACAGCAGGGCTTGGGTGTATTTGAAACTGACTGACAGTAGCGAGGGAGAAGAAGGTGTGCAGTTATTAAAGTGTAGAGCCGTAGCGGGCAATGAATCTTGAAATTTTTTTCATGTTCGCTCTCTGCAGTACTTAGTGTACAGCACAGCAGTATACGTACGTACGTACTAAGATTTTCGCAAGCGAGCCATTACTATTATTATGGAAGGAGTTGCTTGTTGTTAAGTCTATTATTGGATATAGCAGGGAATGAAGTTTAATAGAGAGAAGGAGTGTATATGTGAATGTGAAAATTGAGCTTGGATTTAGCCAAGTGGATCAAAGCAGGATACTTATTCTATACGGCGTGCCGTCCACGCTGAGGAGGAGGACGACAACGACGACGACGATGAAGAAGGAGCAGAGGAGTGAGATTGAAGAAGTCAAAGTGCTCTGAGCTATGAGGCACGTTAGATGAGCGAGAAAGCACATGCTTTTCAAAGTCTTTGGCTCTGTCTGTGTATATCCTCCGTGTACACTAACGCTTGCGGTTCCTATGACAGGTCTTTGTTGTTCCTGCTTTTTCTACGTCTCTGCTCCTCTTCTTCCGCTACCTCAAGCACACAAAGGGACCTAGCTCGTAGAGTGTATACATCTTTCACATCAGAAGCTGTTCAAGATTTATCTTTTAGTTTGTCAGGGTATCTCACACTCGACATGTACGCTCCGACCAAGTTGAGCTCATATGTGTGTGAGCATGAGAAAGTGGGCTAGTTTTTTTGAGCTGTCACTTTACGCGCTACGTGCATTACTTTGCGGTGCTACAACACAACTTGACAGTTCGTCGATAAAATCTGCGGGAAAAACTTTAAAATTTCATATAAATTCTTCCGGCGCAGGAGTGAGTTCCTGTGTGTGTGTGTGTCTGAAGTACTATATGTGGAGGAGTTGTTAAGGGTGACCTGTTGTGTTCCGTTAGACGCCGTGGAGTAGTAGCAGACTGACAGGTAGGAGTGGGAAGCAATTGCACTTGCTGTGAAGAAGGAAGAAGATACTGTGGTGATTTTTTTGTGACTGGATTTTATGAGCAATTGTCACTAGCGGACGTTATTGTAAGCCAGCCAGCCATATAAGCACGTATATAGAGGCTGTGATCGGTAATGTGACGCTTGAATTTTTATGTGTCGTAAAAACTGGGTGGAGAAAAGACGAAGAAGAATAAGAACAGTAGGAGTGAGTTATTATGTGTGGAATGGTGTCGTTTATTAGTTGGAAGACAAGACGTTTGTTATATTTATTAATGGGCTTCCGAGGAATTATTGTTTGTGATTGATTGAGCATTGTGACTGACTGACTCAGTTGAGTGTGTCGGGCTACTACTGTTACTGCTGGCAGTGCAGTTGTATAGTAGCTTGAGAAAGCCCGTGAGTCTTCTTCAGGGTTCCGTGCACGTAGTACGTACGTTGCTGGACTTGAAGGGAGTTTTGTAGAAAGAAGAAAATGTAAGTGAAGGAGAGAACTACTACTGGTGCTGTAAAGTGTACAGATTGAGCGTTCTATATATCTTGTTTATATTTCTCTTGTATACTCTTAATACTGTCCGTAATTATTACTAGAATGAAGTTGGTGACCAAACGGTTCATTGGGCTACACAATTCCATAAGCCCTTTGACCAACAAGGACCTGGCAAAGGTACTATACATAGCTAAAGTAATCATGTACACGCTTGTAGCTATCATTTGTGCACTAATCGTCGTGTAGTTTCATGCGTTAGTTTGTGGGGTAATAAGCGCGCTAGCAGACATGTTGCGCAGTAATGTATAGCTTTAACGCCGCTTTGTTTTTGGCGTTCGCGAGAACACGCGCCGTACATAGCTCGCTGAGGTGTTAGAAGTTGGAATCTTCGAAGGTGGCGCGGTGACTGAACTTGTGCTGTACATAAACAACGACGAGAAAAGTTTCTCAGAATTCGCATATCACATGCATCATTGATTGTCGTGGAGACTTGTGGGATGTGGGTTGGATTGCATGTAATAACTTCAAACTGTTTATGTTATGGTGTAGATATTCCGAACTCACAATGGAGCCGCGACGAATGGGAATGCCTCTCCATTGGGAATGCTCCCACAGCAATATCTTCAGCAACAGCAGCAAATTCGTAAGTTATTGAGTTAATGGTTAAAATGGTTTGGGAAATTTGGACTGTATACGAATTTTTTTGTATTTCAACAGCTGCCACTGGACTTCCTTCGGGTCAAGCAGGCTATGCCATCGCACCTTATCAGATTATTAATCCCACTCCGGAGCAATATTCCTTCATCACGGGTATGTGGTCTTGGTTGACGTGGAAAGTTTTGTTGATTGAACTTTGAGGTTAAAACTGGAAACTTTTTGACAGGCTCAACGGTGGTTCCTGGCTACTATGGAGTGGCGGCGCCTTGGGGTATTTATGCTGCGGCAGGACTGATTGGAGCTGCAGGACAAGTTCAGGGTCAACGAAGACCTCTCACTCCGACTGGAAATGAGCTGAATGGGGCGGCTCCACCGGGACAGTATCAAATGATCCCTGCCTTCTATGACCAGAATGGGGGTTTCGTCGTGGGGGCTCGAGGTGCGACCTCTCATAGACTTATTTCACCCGCTCCTGTCCTTGTCAATAATCCGGGTATTATTTATATCACACACCATTGACTTTGGCCACCTGCATGTAAAAACTATCCGAACTTGGATCCTTCCCTTGTCTTCCACTATGGCTGTACATACTTGAAAATATTACACGCCACACATTCCTTTCGTGATACTCCGTTTCTTGTTTTTTTTGTACATACGTGTGTAATATATATATATTCACCTCGGATCGTAACTATTATTATTGTGCTGGTGAATTGAATATTAAATCATACCATTATATTGTGTGTAGGCTCAGGGGGTTTCGGGGTGAGTCAGCAGTATGGCGCTGGTTATAACACAGCTTCTGTCAGTGCTTCTTCCATGGGACCAGGTTATTATTAATTTTTTACCTTTGTCTAATTCCCCCGTTCCCTGCTCGTTGGCTTTCCTTTGGAATAATGGTGACGTCGCTGCAGCTGTGAGTTGGATGATGATTATTATGATTGAATGTATGTGTTGGGACGAGAGAGTGTTACTTTAGAAGTAGCTGGGGACACATTTTTATTCCAGAGTGAGCCAGGAGCAGCGGATGGGTTGTTGTAGTTATGATGATGATTATCATGTTGGCAGGTTGTTATGTCGGTATGAGCTAGGACTGTGGTGAAGGGCATGAGATAGCAGAGCCGAATGGTGACGGGTTTTGCAACTGATTTTGCACTATGGAGCCATTGTCTGGACGTTAGAATTGATCGCTCCATTGGGGGGACTTAAATTTCTACAATTCCTTTTTCCGCCGCAATGAGTTTTCATCACACGCGCAGTTTATTCAAAAGTCATGAGTGGCTGCGCATGTGTTTTAGTAGGAGGAATGTTAAGTTGAATGACATGGAAATATTATTATTATAATAATGGCATTGTACCCGGTTTTAGGATCTCCACCTCCTGGAATAATCAACGGTGGTTCTTCAAGGCTGATTGGAGACAAAGGTCTCAGGGCTGGGACTGCTCTTTTTGGAGCTACGAGTCCTTTGTTTCCGAAAATTATTGGACGTCAGTCCGCTTCCCTCGAGAAGCCCAGCGGGCGCTCAAGACTTTTGGAAGATTTCCGAAACAACCGCTTTCCTAATTTGCAGTTGAGAGATCTGACTAATCATATAGTGGAATTCTCTCAGGATCAGCATGGATCTCGGTATGTTTTCGAATAAAAACAAATTTGTTCATGTCCGAATGGCATGTGCTTGTGCGGATGAGAGGTGGCTGACTTTTCTGTGACTTTGACAGGTTCATTCAACAGAAACTGGAACGTGCGACTCCGGTGGAGAAACAATTGGTGTTCAATGAGATCATCAACTCAGCATATCCTCTAATGACGGATGTTTTCGGAAATTACGTGATCCAGAAGTTTATGGAATTTGGATCTCCAGAACAGAAGGCAGCGCTGGCACAGAAAATTCGCGGCAACGTCCTTCCTTTGGCCCTTCAAATGTACGGCTGTCGGGTCATTCAGAAAGCCCTCGAATCTATTGGACAGGAACTTCAGAGGGAAATTGTACGGGAGCTGGATGGGCACGTTCTCAAGTGCGTCAAGGATCAAAACGGAAATCATGTTGTTCAGAAATGCATTGAGTGCGTCGAGCCAAGTTCTCTCGATTTTATCATTCAAGCTTTTCAGGGACAAGTGAGTGTGGGTACAATTTGACTTGATCTCCAACTCAAGGCATTAGGATTTTCTTCTAATCTGATCCTCTGTTCTTTTAGGTCTCAGCACTCTCCACACATCCTTATGGGTGCAGAGTTATTCAGCGCATCCTAGAACATTGTACAGCGGAACAGACGCAAGGGATTTTGGATGAGCTACATGAGCAGACGGAAAGTTTGATTCAGGATCAATACGGAAATTATGTAATTCAACACGTGTTGGAGCATGGAAAGCCCGAGGACAAGGCTAAGATTGTGGCCATAGTTAGAGGAAAAGTTTGCTCGTATTCGCAACACAAATTCGCATCGAATGTGGTCGAGAAATGCGTCACGTTCGCAACTCGGCAGGATAAGGCTAATCTTATTGACGAAGTGACTGCGTATAACACTGACAATGGGTAAGGGTTTTATTTTTAATCAAGCCTGGTGGACTCATGTTTACGTGTAATTCAATGTTGGGTGATTTATTCGTCTCCAGGGTGACGACAAGCCCATTGAACATAATGATGAAGGATCAGTATGCGAATTACGTTGTACAGAAGATGATTGACGTTGCGGAACCGTCCCAACGGAAAATGCTGATGCAGCGAATCCGCCCTCATCTCGCTCAGCTTCGCAAATACACCTACGGCAAACATATTATTGCCAAATTGGAAAAGTAAGCTCACAACTTAAATCACTTTTGAAAGGTTTCCTTCGGTGATCTCACTTCCGTCCTCTGAACTCTAATTTGATCTGCTTGTTTGTTCAGGTATTTCCTCAAGAATAACACCGACTTGGGCCCAATTGGGCCACCATCCTCGAGCCAACAACCATCAATGTAATTCCACAGTTGCTCAACAATGTTTTGTGTACACTCTCGTGTAAAAACGGTGGCTCTCTAATACAATTCTTATTACTACTGCGTATAAAAAAAAAGTAAAACTTTTTCTACTACAGTATTTTTCTGGGTGAGGGATTCTATACACGATATATAAATATTATAAATAACATTGTAAGTAACCTATACAAAGGAGAAGATGGAGAGAGGAAACTTCAACAACAATAATAACTTGAAAAAAAAACAACACGTTCTTATGCATATAACTGATGATTATACTAAACATTACACTATAATATAGTTTATACAGAATTACGATTGTAATAATATAAATATAATAGAAATAAGAATAACTTTTGATGATAACTGGCATCTACAATAGCAATGCCACTGTACTGCTATATGACGATTATGATTATTATAATATAAATATTAGGATGAAGATTACTACGATGAAGGATTGAGAATATAGAACTTTTTACATCATGTGTAGTATGTAACGACTAAATGATTATTATATTATACCTCTACAAGATTGTAAAAAGCATCATTTTTCCAACTGTTTTTGATCATATGTACACTTTTTTCCATTTTTGTGCATTTCCATAAACGACCTTTGTTTGTACACAACAAAGTAAAAAAACAAATAATAACAAAACAAGACAAAAAACATGGTTTGTGTTTATACTACAGTTTTACATATATGAGTACGTGACACAATTTCGAATAAAGATGATAACTTATATAATAATAATTTTTACGTACCTGGTTCTTGTTTTTTGACTCTGTATCTCATGTAAACTGTGGATGCAAGATTTTCATAGACCTCAGGAAATTTTGAAGGGATTAGGCGACTTTTAATTGAGCTACATGAATTATTGTTGTCAACGTATACGGTTGCATTTTAAGAGGAGATTTTTATATTGTACGGTACCTGGCATCAACATAACATCATAATACCCTGATTGTCGTCGAAGTGACCAACGTATCCATGGTGATAGACATCATGAGACGTTGATTGGCGCACAATATGTACGGAGGTCCATTCTAATAGTATACTGCTGTCTCTAAATCATTTGGCATAGTACCAAAGTGTTTACGAGCAGCAATTCTTAATGCTGCTGACTTCGCAAAGATGTTTGCAATGGCTAGTAAAGTTTTCAAAGGAAGCCTTGTTTGGCATAACCGGACGATCAAATCAAATAACGGCTGCATGAGTCTGCCAGTATATTTCAGCCTCACTGCCCCACAAGGCAGGCCTCATTAGTAGCCATGCATCATTTGTAACTTATGTGGGTGTTCCAAGTCAGTGCAGTAATATCTGTGTAAAGTTGTAATATCCGTACAGAGCTGCTACTCTTAATATCTACGGTTTCCACATCATTAAGCTTACGAGTCCCTCATGTCCTGTAGACACGAATTCATGGGGAAAATTGCAAATATTGATCCCATTATTATAAATTGCTGTCATTCAAGAATTCGTTTATTGGTCGTCAAAACCGCATATGCGGAATAAATAAGTTCAATTCTTAACCAGAATATCCACCGAAAGCTCCAGCATAACCGCCTTGACCGAGACCTCCACGTCCTCCGTTAACACCAGAGTAGCCTCCTTGGCCGAATCCTCCACGTCCTCCTGAGTATCCACCTTGGCCGAATCCTCCACGTCCTCCGTTAACGCCACCAGAGTAGCCACCCTGACCGAATCCTCCACGTCCTCCATTAATGCCGCCAGAGTAACCTCCTTGGCCGAATCCTCCACGTCCTCCGTTAACGCC
>JAQIWI010002389.1:0-12576 GCA_034698825.1 Deuterosminthurus bicinctus | reverse complement strand
ACAAACGTCCGATCAAAATGAAACAACCTGAAAATATAACATTGACTCGCACCACAAGTGGTTTTTGTGCTGACGAGTATGAGTTATAAGTTGGTTCAATTGACCACTTAACACGACAATGACAGTATGAATTAGAAGGTTCCCATTAGAAGGTGACTGCGGCTGGGAATTGAGTACAAGTGTCTAGAAAATACAGTAGAGACTTGAAGTAGCTTTAGATTGGAAAGCTTTTTAGGTACTTCTGTTGAAATGGAAGAATTTTTTAAATTAAATATCACGTCTTAATTTTTAGCTCTTTTTCCTATGATTGTGGTGAAAAAGTAAACAATTGGGTACATATGCTATCCTGACGGTCATTATTTGGATAATAAACTGTTCAAATTAAAGTAATTTTTTCAGCCTTTTAGCATGAAAATTACCTTTTTAACGCTGCTAACAATTTCCCGACTTTTGGTAAAATTTATTCCAGTTGATAGGGCAAAAGTAAGATAGTAATTATTCTAATCATAGTTATTAATAGTAATAAATCGACGACTATTTTTGCAAAATGCCATTAAAAAGATTAGAAGAAGGCAATTAATGGACATTAAGTTTAATGCTAAGGCAATCAGTCTTATCTGCCAGTAAGAAAATTAGGTGATAAATTCATACAATCAGCTCGGAGCCACAACGAATCTACTTGACTAAGTATACAGAAGCTACGAGGGGAAAAAGGATCGATATCAGTGTCTTTACAGACACCTTTATAGCTAACTCCGCAGAGATAGTCAACCAGCTACTTTTTCTCTTAGCGTTTAAATTTGCGTTCGCAGAAATATTCACTATATTACAGACCTTTCCACCTTTCACAGGCTTTTGTCATCGATATTTAGGACTGCAATTAGGGACTGGCACAGAAAAATAATTCCAAATGACATTTAACGCGAACAAATAAAACACTAATGAAGGCGACGAATAATTGCAGTGCAGTGTGCGATTTCAAGGAGGATGACCCGTATGCTGTATACGGACTGCCGCTAAGCTAGTTTGTACTGCCACAAAAGTAATCTGTACTGCAGCGCAAATATAATTTGTACTGTCACTAAGCTGATGTGTAATTTGTATTTCTGCTTCTGAACCATTGCTACATACGGATCGAATTAAAGGAAACATCAAATCGACACGGAACAAAAGCCTGAGTTTAATTGGTTTGAGCTATACGAATTGGAAAATAATAGTGGAACGACGACAAACAGCAGTTTTCTAAAGACATTCAAACAGCTTTACCCATTAAAATGGCTATTATATCAAATTATGTTTAATATTGACAGCGACAGCTTAACGTACGAAAGTACACTGAACTCATCGGCTGTCAAATAGACCCCCGTTTATCCTCAACTGGCACCGTTTCGAGTGATTTTAAGCTATTTAATTTACAAATCATTTAATTGGCTACAAAAGCCAATAATGTTGTCCTTCAGCCAACAAAAAACTCTATTGCCAGCCAGTGCTTATGTGCAAAGTTGAACAGTCCTGACTTTGCCTCTGCCCAATCAAGATGCTCGTAACCAAGCCAATGGTTGCGTATTCTTTCCTTTGTTTTAAAATTGCTGATATTCTCAACATTTTCCCTATAAAGCTTGATCATAAAAATGGCAAGTTTTCTCAAAAAAACTCCAAGCTGACTGCACTCGTTTACTACACGTGCTTTGGCATAGCCTGCTTAAAAAGCTCTCAATTACTGTACGCTTTGATCACAAAACTGATCGCGAATGACGAGACTGGGGCGGCCGTAACAATTCTGACAGGTCTGTGGGGATCTCTGTGCGTCACTTCAACGTTCTGGAGCTACGAGCTTTTCCATGTTGGGCTTTATGAGACGATCATTCTCTTCAACGCCGTGATGTTCCACTCTTCTGGAAATAACGAGCTTGATGAAAATAATTCACAGAAGAAGATGCTATCCAACTTGTCGCGGCTGGTCAAGCAGATGCCGAACATGAGCATACAAGAGCTGCTGCTTGTTGCTTGCCCTTACGCAGTCAACATCTTTGTGCCCATCTACCTTGGAATCATGGCGATATTTCCACATTGGCCAGTCTTTGCAACGTCGCTACTAGAACGTGGAACTTGGGCCTATTGGTTGGTCATTGGAGTGGAGTTCATTGCAGCAGTTTTTATGCAAATGAACATACTCTTCCTGTTCTTCTTTGAGCTGGCATATCAGGCATCCCAGTTTGACGAAGTTGATGCAATAGCTAAGCATCGGGGGTAAGTTAAATTACTTGAATCGAAAAAGAATTATTTTAAGGAATAATTACTAATTAATTACTACTGACTTGATAGTTTGATAAAAGTGAAACCTAGAAGGCGCTGCCTGGAGAGTCTGGACGAGTGTATTCGTTTCTTCGACTATTATCATACGAACATACAACTCTCTAACGTTCTGTTTAGTCGTATATTGTTCACCGGTAAACTCATGGCACTGTCTTGCTCCATATTTGGCACTTATTATGTTCTGACTCACATTCATTCGTCATCTCCAATACTCCTCGTTTTCTTCACTGCCTTGAGTGTCCAGGCCATTGCTTTCTATGTGATCTCATGCAAAAGGCTATTCGAGATTCCCTCGGCAATGAAAAGCGTTAAGGACCTTTCTAAATCACTTCTTCATGAGGGAAAGCGTTCAATGTCTACGCGGGATTTTAAGGTTCGAGAATGTAAAGTGAACTCCATGCCGATTCTTGGAATCTCAGATGGAGGATTCAGATATATGGAGAGCATTTCTACACTCTTGTTCATAGATTTTTACTTGAACCAGGTCATTTCATTGTTGCTTTTGTGATTCTTCGGTGCATCGCTTGTGCGCATTAGTTGGGGTTTTACAGTGTGTAATTAGAGTATCTTTTGGAGGATTGAAAGTAGTTGGATTTTTTATTTGAAATTGAGGGATTATGATCGAATTAGGGATTAAAATCAAGTGCAGTTTTGTGGAGAGTTACTCCATTTCATACGCATTAAATAGCAACTTATCAACACCGATTTTTCTTTTATGCCTATCTCCATCTTTCTAATTAACACCATGCGAGAACTGTCAGCGCCCCCGGCATCAAGTCAAGATTATGATATTCAATTCAAAGTGACAGCATACACAGAAACTGGTTGAGTACCTCCTCCCAAATACTGACAACAACTTCAGTGCTCAATGCACCAAAATTCCCAATTTTCAAATCCGCTCTTCGCAAAGCTTTTACCCTCCCAATCAGCTCTCTCTTTTGTTCTGGCAGAAGCCGCAACCCCAGGCTTCTAGAGTTGACCCTCAAGACCCTCAGTGCATCTTCAGAGGCATCCTTTGCCCTGACGGCATCCATCAAAAATTCTGATACGAGGATCATTGTGAACACTGCTGTAATGGGAAAGGCAGCGTGAATGAACCATGGGACGTCGGACGCACGTACTGTTCCGTACAGCAAGCCAATTATGACTCCGCAAGCAGCTGTTAGTGTTGGAGGCAATGCATACTTGAACCACTTTACGTAGATTCTGTTGTAGATCAACATGCACTTGTACTCATGTTCCAGTTTTTCCCATCGACTCAAGCTCGATACATTGAAATTGCTGCAAAAAATTACCTGATTACAAATGTCGTTTGCTTGTATTTTATATGAAAGTGGTTTACTAACCTGAGGTGGTCGTTAATGTCTTGCAGTTTCAAAATGTTAATTATAATTGTCAGTATATTGAAGCCTGCGCTTACAACGGCTGGCAGAATTAGGGCCGCGTCAAGCGCATAGAAAAAAACATGGCACACAATCTTTAATGGAGTACTTTGAGGCATGATCCCAAGGCTGGGATACTACTAGAAAGTTGACAGTTTGTCGCTGAATATGAGATTGGGAGAGGTTTTAAGACTTTGCTACGAGAAATTTAATGGTTTAGCTTTTCTACCTAAGGTAGTATAAAGTCGTTCATAAAAGCAGGTTTAAGACGAACGAAAAATAAACTAGGTCACACGTTTTCTACGCGATGGACCTGTATGTTCCACGTGACGGAAAACTCTCGAAAATGGGCAAGAGAGACCGAAAGCATAGCGACATCACAAACGGAATTTTCATGCGATTAAAAGTCACGCGTGTCCCAACGCTGACTACAGCTGTACCCTTCTAACAAAGCAAGCATATTTTTCTTTCTCCAAAGCTTTAAGCGCGGATTACATAACGTTCATTTTCATCAACTCCACTCTCCTTCTTCTTGAATTATAATTAGCCCTAATTAACTATTTTTGGGCATTTCAAACGTCAGTAGCCCCTGCCTGATGGATTGTAAAAGTCCTTTTTGGTTGTCGTCACACTGCACTATCTAGCCTGGCTATTGAGTGCTTATGGATTATTATAATATGCACTCGAGTATGAAAGGACCAGAAATAAGGATTATTTCACGAATTCTTTACATGCACCTCGGTGTCATTTCAATGACATCATGATATGAAAGGCAGAATGTAATTGAGACCTGTATGTTTTCCTCAGTAGTGAGCATGCAAGTTTCCAGTGTAGAGTTATTTGCTTGTTGATGTAAATGCCACTGAGTTTGGTGACACGTCCAACTTCCCAGCAAGACTGCCATCATTTAATAATTGTTTGCTAAAAGTGTCAACTGAATCTGCCATGATGCAGTTCAACATGCCCCGCCTCATATCCTCGAGTCCAGACGTCCCAATCGAAACACAATATCAGGTGAGATCCTTCATGTGTCATTTGAAAGCAAAATTAAATTCTTTCCAAGCGATTCCTCTGCTTAGTAATGAAATTCTATAACATTTTATTCTGATGATCTGACCCCATTCAAACTTCTGTTTACTTGTAGACATGCACTTCAGGTTCAGGATGCCCTACAAAGTTCTACTGTGAAAACAGATTGTCTCAATCCCATTATTGTCTTCCATGCTTTGATTGTAAAGCTGTCAACCAAATTTTACCTGCAAACTCTTGTTCACGAAGTCCGTCAGAGTGTGGAGGATGTTTGCCTGGGTATGTCGACTACAACGCTGTACAGTTTAACATGAAATGAAGTAAAACATTGTATTGAATTTTACTCTACAGCTTCCGAATGGTTGGAATAGTTTGTACTGAGAATGAAACCAAATCAATGGGCGACTTCATTGGACAAGGAAGAACTGCAAGTATTCCTAAATGGGGCATTTCAACCTACTGGTGGATTGTAATTGGATTTATCTGCGTCTTGGGAACTTGCCTTGTTATTGTAAGTCTGTTCTGCAAGATCAAGTCAAGACGTCGTCATTCTGAGGGGAGCAGGGTACCCGAGGAAGTTCCCCTGGCTTCAATATCGCCATCAAGGTTAATAATGGACTGAAGCACGTACAGTTTTCTTGTCGGCTACAGCCAGGCAGCATTTCAATGGTAGCTGATATAACTGACAAATTGCGTGTGAGAGCTTACTTAATTACCAACTCAATTTGTACAATCAGACATTTGAATTTTTTTTTTTAATTTTTAATTTGTTTTTCTCATTAAGTCACAAAGTTGTGACATGTAACACATTTTCAACTTACTAATGATGTCTGTGATTGCTTCTCGTAATGTAAATAAACAAAACATCTTAAGAACCTCTGACTAAAAATAGATGAAATAAGTCGTTCAATCTTGTAATCACCTCAGTCGGTTTTAAGCTTTCGTCAGGAGCTGTCTTTGTCAATTAGTTTCAACGATCCAATTCACCATAATATGTTCTATTTAGCGACCATTTTTGCCGGTGTAGTGCTGGCCATTTGGGTTGCATTTTTAATGAAGAAGAAACGAGTTCACAGAGGAAAGTACCGCCAGGTAATTCCAATAAAAATTGTTGCATTTTGCAATTCAACTAAAGAAATAAATACAAGATCTGTCCATCTCTGTATTGTATACCTTTCCAAGTAACCTTAAATTCAAGGAATGGAACTCAATTGTAGGAGTTTTAACACAAAATTTTGCTCTTTCAGCATCCCTTACACTGAAGCCTTCATGTTCAGACCCTGAAAAAATCCCAAAGGGCAGGTTGGTGGTAGTAAATCAAAGATGTTTTCATCACGGCTCCCCCTTAATCCAATCTTAAAATTCCCATTGCATTTGTTTCCCCCTTTAATTTTAGCTTTGGCGTGTGGCATCCCTGTGCTGTAATAGTGAGAATAAAATACATCATGAGATTATTGTGCTTCAATTGACAAAGTCATTATAATAGACGAACCAGATAAATCTGGATAAACCAGATGAATCCGGTTCTTTCTAGCCCTGAAGCCTGTCAGATACTCTTCAAACATTGAAACTTTGTTTACTATCACGTTCATAATCCATTTTTGTATAACCCACTTTGAAGGACTACACCGCACAATGTGTCCCAGTCCACCTGGATGAAGCATGCTAGATTATAAAAAGGTGCCAACTCAACACTTTGTAAAAAAAAATTTAATCATCATACAAATGCGCTGACATTGCACCTATTCTAATTAGAAATTATGCAATCATAATGCATTTGTCTGGCATATGCATCACTTTGTTACCAAAAGGAAAAAGATAGCCTTGACAATGGCAATAAAAATCATGAATTTCACTCGACCATCACCAAGACTGACTCTTCCGTCTAGCACTGCAGGACTGTCTGAGCAAATTACTGAGATTGTGAAGCAGTTTAGCATTGAAAATGGTCGCGATTACAACAATAATGGCCGTTGCGGTCATCACGGCAATTTTCTACTTCTTGTTAAAAGAAGAAAGCGTCCCAGGAAAACCTGTACCGGGTAAAGTTTATTGAATTTAAAGCTCAAAAAAATTGTAGAATCCAAAAGGCAAGCGCACTGACGTGTAGATTTGACTTTTTCAGGTCCCAGAGGACTGCCGCTTCTTGGAAGCGTCCTTAGTGTTGGAACTAAACCATGCATAACATTTGGAGAATGGGTCAAGAAATATGGGCCAATGTTCAGGGTTAAATTATTAAAGTACAAGTGAGCTTCTCATCGAATTCATGCACTAAATGGATGATTTGATTGAAATTTGGCTTAAAATGTGCAGATTCGTCGTAATTAATGATCCAAAAATCGCTCGAGAAGCTTACAACAATCGAGCATTAACTGGCAGGCCAGATTTCCGGCTTTTCAACGTACTTTCTGGAGGAAATCACGGTACAAATACAGTTGATACCACATCATTGCATTTTTTCTAAAGCTCAAGGCTTTCATAGGTATAACCATGTCCTCGGGCAAAGTTTGGGTAGAGCAGCGCCGTTTCACTCTGCGAACACTTCGTGATTTCGGTTTTGGCAAACAGACGCAGCAGAATTTGGCCTTGGAAGAAGTTCGTGATATGGTGGACTGGTTCAAGGCCTCAGAGGGCAAGCCTACGTTGCTGGAATGCTCTTTCGAGCTCTCAACGGTCAACTCTCTGTGGGCAATTATGACAGGGAAAAGATTCCAAAAGGATGATCATCCAATGAAGGATTTCATTGTCAAGACCAATGAGTAAGGAAATCGTGTTGCCTAACTGGCTTTGGTAGTATTGAATTCACTGAGGAGATTGACAAGAAACCGTTGACCGGGTGGAAAGGAATCCTGGAGAACGTTAAAGGTTTGGAGAAGTTTGTAACGGATCCTGTTGTAGAGCAAAAAAAGAGCTATTCTCCCAGTGATCCACCGCAGGACTTTGTTGAGGCTTGCATGCAGGAAATTGACAAGACCACTGATCCAACCTCGTCCTTTTACAAGTCTATTGGAGGTAAGAAAATTTGTTTACAGAAAATGTCAAATTTTCTCCATGATTTTCTAATGAAGGGCTGTAATTTTGTATAAAATTTTGCAGAAAAAAACAAGCGTGTGCTTATTGTGGATTTATTTAACGCTGGATCTGGAACTACTTCAGCCACGCTGTCCCATGCTTTACTGTACCTCTGTCAGCATACGGAGATTCAAAAGAAATTGCAAGAAGAGATTGATCGTATTGTTGGGCAGACAAGACAACCTCTCTTAGATGATAGAAAAAAGTAAGATGCGACTCGCCATAAATTGAAATCAATAAGACCTGCCCGTTGACTTGTATTATTTGATATCTTTCTAGCATGCCGTACACAGAAGCTTTCATGCTTGAAACTCTGCGGAAATCCTCCATTACCCCATTTGGGGTATTCCATGAGGCCATGGAGACGACCACAGTTGATGGCTATACCATCCCAAAGGGCACATGGATCGCAGTCAACCAGCACTTTATTCATCACGACCCGGCTTCATGGGGTGATCCTCATACCTTCCGACCTGAAAGGTTCTTGGCTGCTGATGGAAAATCTGTTATGAAAAATGATGCCCTCATGCCTTTCTCGGTTGGAAAGCGTGCCTGTATCGGAGAGCAAATTGCCAAAGACACATTCTTTTTATTTTTGACTGGACTTATGCAGCGATTCAACATGAAATTTGATCCTGAATCCCCTGAGCTTAAAAAGGCCGCAACGAATCCATTGTTTGTCTTTGCTCCGGCTTTTAATGTCATCGCTAACGATCGCACTGCTTGAGCAACATGGTTGTAAACAAAGGTTTTACTAAAAGCAAGAGGAAACGCAACCTATGCTGTCAATAAAAGACTTGTAGTATTCACAATTATGAAGCAGACACAAGTCCATCGGAAAACCCACCAGTATTGGTTAACGACACAGGAAGCATTGCCCACTTGATGTATTCTGTTGGAGCCAATGACGTGATGAAGCGTGGAAACTGAGGATTCGCCGGTAGGGTTATCACGTTCGTGGTGCATATTTTTTTTCCGGACTAAATTTCAAAGCAAACAATTAAAAGTTCAGACTGTTTTCAAGATTAAAATTGGCTATACCACGGCCAATAGACGTTGCGAGGTTCACCATTCGGTTTAGAAATCTGTGAAAGGTGTCGTCGTTTGTAATCAAAAGTAGCCGATCGGTCATAAAGATCACGGACACAATAACTTCGTATTGCAGGCGTGTAAGATCGCGATCAGGCAAGGAACCTCTATGCAGGATGCTGTGAGAGAGGCGACCGACAAAGTAACCGAAATGTACCAGTTGGACCGAGAACCAAATATACAGCCAGATGCCAAATATACCACCACCTCCACCATTAGCTTGTCCACCACCTCCGCCATTAGCTCGACCACCACCTCCATCATAAGCTCAACGATCAAATTCACCATAAAAAATGTTCTATTTAGCGACAAATGTCTAGAAAATGTTGCATTTCTTTACACTAACTGATTGATTTACCTCTACTTGTCCATTAATCTATACCGTCTCCTCCAACCACACCTTCTCTCTAAATTCAATACCCACAAAATTGACAGCTTATCCGTAGTAATAAATCAATGAAGCAATATTAAAATGTTTTCTATTGCCAAAGCTGCGCAATTTATTAATCAATTAAGGATTCAATGTGACCATTTAGTTAAAAAGTGTTCAAGAAGAACTACTGTGGATAGCACAGCACCAGTTATGCCGAATTTCAAATTGATGGAGCAAAGTGAAGTGTAAGCAAAAGTGAGCGCGTACGAAACGCAAGTTTCCTAACAGAAAGTTTACAGTAAGTGGTGACTCTAAACTCGGCATTAATGGAAGATGAATGAGCTATTCAGCAGATGCAATTTTTATGAAAAATGCAGCTCTCTACTCTCTGATTCTCGAATCTTGCTTTTGTAAATGAGTAGGGCCCAAAATTTTCAGCCACTAAAGAAAACACTTTACGGGCGACCACTGTAGCCAGTAGTCCCATTTAAACTAATGGATTTCTGCCGGGCCCGCTGAACGCTGAATATTTAGAAAAACCACTACATGGCATTCCGCTATAAACAAATCCCACTGTATTGCTTATCCACTGTGAAGGTCAGCGACAGACGACAGACAACAACTCAGACGTAACCGTTTTTGTCTGCGACTATAAAATACGCTCCAGTCCAAAATAATAAGCACTCATAGAAACAAAGTGTCTAGCAGCTCAAAACATTATTGATTTCATCATGCAATGCAGACATAATGACATGGCATTTTATTTTTTCTATCCAATCTTAAAATTCCCATTGCATTTGCTTGCCATTTAATTTAGTTGTGACCTTGGCATCCCTGTGTTGTAATCGTGAGAATAAAAATCATCATGAGATTGTGCTTGAATTGACAAAGTCATTATCTGGTTGTTTCAAGCCCCGAAGCCTGTCAGATTCTCTTCAAGCATTTAAACTTTGTTTACTACCACGTTCTTAGCAATGTTTTCTATAACTCACTTTGATGTTACTACCGCACAATGTGTCCCAGACCACCTGGATGAAGTGTGCTAGATAAAAAAACAACATTTTGTAATACAATTTAGTAATCATACAATTACGACGACATGGCATCTAATTAATTAGCAATTTAGCAATCATAATGTATTTGTTTGTGTGTCGTATAACTTTGTTATAAAAGGGAAAAAGATAACCTTGATATTGACAATGACAATCATGAGAGATTCACTCGACCATGACCAAGACGGACACTTCAGTCTAGTACGGCAGACCTGTCTGAGCAACTGAGCACATCACTGTTAGGATTGGGGAGCAGTTCAGCATTGATAATGGTCGCGATAACAACAGTACTGGCTGTGGCGGCCATCACGGCAATTTTCTACTACTTGTTGAAAGAAGAAAGCGACCCAGGAAAACCTGTACCGGGTGGGCCTAACTGAATTTGAAGCTCCAAAAAAACTACGTGGAATCCAAAGGCAAGCGCACTAACGTAAAGATTTGGCTTTTTCAGGTCCCAGAGGACTGCCGCTTCTTGGAAGCGTCCTTAGTGTTGGAACTAAACCATACATAACATTTGGAGAATGGGTCAAGAAATATGGGCCAATGTTCAGGGTTAAATTATTAAATTACAAGTGAGTTCCTCATTCAACTCATGCACTAACTGGAACATTTAAATGAAATTTGGCTTAAAATGCATAGATTCGTCGTAATTAATGACCCAAAAATCGCTCGAGAAGCTTACAACAATCCAGCATTATCTGGCAGACCAGATTTCCGGCTTTTTAACATTCTTGCTGGAGGAAATCATGGTACAAATACAATTAAAATCACGTCCCATTGCATTTTTTCTAAAGCGCAAGGCTTTCGTTTAGGCATTATCAACTCCTCAGGCAAAGTTTGGGTAGAGCAACGCCGTTTCACTCTGCGAACACTTCGTGATTTCGGTTTTGGCAAACAAACGCAGCAGAATTTGGCCTTGGAAGAAGTTCGCGATATGGTGGACTGGTTCAAGGCCTCAGAGGGCAAGCCTACATTGCTGGAATTCTCTTTTGACCTCCCAACAGTCAACTCTCTGTGGGCAATTATGACAGGGAAAAGATTCCAAAAGGATGATCATCCAATGAAGGATTTCATTGTCAAGTCCAATGAGTAAGACAATATTGTACTAAACTGGCTTTAGTAGTATTGAATTCACTGAGGAGATTGACAATAAGCCCTTGCGGATTTTTAAAACTTTGCAGGGTCTTTGAAAAAGTTGCCAGCAACCCTCTAGCGTTCTTCTTCCCGGACTTTTGTGACAAATTCCCCAATCTAACGGGCTGGAAAGGAATTCAGGAGAACGTTAAAGGTTTTGAGAAGTTTGTAACGGATCCTGTGGTAGAGCAAAAAAAGAGCTATTCTCCCAGTGATCCACCGCAAGACTTTGTTGAGGCTTGCATGCAGGAAATCGACAAGACCACTGATCCTGCCTCGTCCTTTTACAAGTCTGCTGGAGGTAAAGTCATACATTTGTTTTTAAAGAAAATGTCAAATTTTCTCCATGATTTCCTAATGAATGGCTATAATTTTTGATAAACTTTTGCAGAAAAGAACAAGCGTGTGCTTATTGTGGATTTATTTGGCGCTGGATCTGGAACTACTTCAAACACGCTTTCCCATGCTTTACAGTACCTCTGTCAACATACGGAGATTCAAAAGAAATTGCAAGAAGAAATTGACGTTGTTGTTGGGCAAACAAGACAGCCTGTTTTAGATGACAGAAAAAAGTAAGATGCGACCTGCCATAAATTGAACTCAATATGACCTGCCCGTTGACTTGCATTTGATTTCCTTCTAGCATGCCGTACACAGAAGCTTTCATGCTTGAAACTCTGAGGAAATCATCCATTGTCCCATTTGGGGTCTTCCATGAGGCTATGGAGACGACCACAGTTGCTGGTTATACCATCCCAAAGGGCACATGGATCGCAGTCAACCAGCACTTTATTCATCACGACCCAGCTACTTGGGGCGATCCTCATACATTCCGACCTGAAAGGTTCTTGGCTGCTGATGGAAAATCTGTTGTGAAAAATGATGCCCTCATGCCTTTCTCGGTTGGAAAGCGTGTCTGCATCGGAGAGCAAATTGCCAAAGACACATTCTTTTTATTTTTGACTGGACTTATACAGCGATTCAGCATGAAATTTGATCCTAGTTCCCCTGAGCCTAAAAAGGCCGCTACTAATCCATTGTTTATTATTGCGCCGGCTTTTAAAGTCATCGCTACCGATCGCACTGCTTGACCAACTTAAAGGTTTTACTAAAAGCAAGAGAAACAGCA
>JAQIWI010002388.1:0-12585 GCA_034698825.1 Deuterosminthurus bicinctus | reverse complement strand
CTCACCTTCAGTCTGGACTTGGGACCGGATGAGGGGGGTCGAAATGTTGAGCTCGTTTACAATGGGCGGAGTATGGAGGTGAACGAGAGCAACGTTTATGATTATGTGAGGAAATATGCCGAGTTCCGGATGGTCAAATCTCAGTACAAGGCGCTGGAGGAGATTCGTAATGGCGTCTATGACGTCATTCCCGCTTCCGCTTCGGAAGGTACGACCGATTGGCTCAAATTTAATTCAGATTAAATTCAAATAAAATTCCAATTGTAAATTGCAGGTCTGACGACAGAGGACCTGCGGCTGTTGCTCAACGGTGTGGGGGACATAAACGTGCAGAATCTGATATCCTACACGTCTTTCAATGACGACAGTGGGGAGAGCGGGGAGAAGCTGCTGCGGTTCAAGAAATGGTTGTGGTCCATTGTGGAGAAGATGAGCAATTTGGAGCGGCAGGAGTTGGTGTACTTTTGGACGGGGTCGCCGGCACTGTCCGCGTCGGAGGATGGATTCTAGCCGATGCCTTCCGTGACGATCCTACCCGCACACGACACTCATCTCCCCACTGCCAACACGTTCATCTCTCGACTCTAGGTTCCCCTCTACTCCTCCCGCTACATCCTGCGGAATAAAATCCTGATGGCCATCAAGACTAAGAATTTTGGATTTGTTTAACATATATTTGAATAAAATTATTAAATATGTGATCGTATGTGGAGCTCTATTAAGTTGTCCCCTGTGCTTTGTGATACGGTGTGTGAATAATAATTTCAAAGTGTTTTTTAAGTGTTTTTGTTCCTTCTTGTTTAAGTGATTAGTATTGATTTTATTTGTATTAATTTAATTATTTCGAGTTGTTGGGTGAGTGGAGCTGTGCTGCTGGGGCGAGCTAACTATGATGATTATGTCACGTGCAAACGGAGGTAAAATATTGGTGGAATTTTTGGATGATTTAAGTGTTTCCAAATGGAGTCGTACGTCGTCAGTGTGTGTAATGTAAATTCAAATTATATAATTAATTAATTATAATGTAAAATAAATAGAAAAGAAGTGAATTTAATAAAAGCGTCTGGAAATATTCAGGAATTTGTGAGAGATTTCTTCACCAAAATCATTTATGCGCTACTCTGTACTTCCAAGGGCTAATTGCCTGCATTTTGGTTTCAGTGGGAGTTGAATGCCTGTGTCTTCATTTGCAAAAATAAGCATGATCAGAATGTCCACCATGTTCCAGCGATGACTTGGATATGCGGCATGAGTTTTTGCATACAAGTCGCCCAGATGGCCCCCTGGCGTGTCAACATGTCACAAATGATCAATGACAGCTTCATAAACGTGTCAGATATGTGACAAGCATCGAAAATCGCGAAGTTTGATTGGTCACACGGCATATTGTGTAGAATAGGTGGAAAACCCCGACGTTTTTGAACTTTGACCCCGGGTTTCGAGATGTTGTGGTATTAAACCACACTCGGCATATCAACAGTTCACTCCGCCATCGAATTGGCTCTCGAATGAGCTAATTCGTGTCTAAATCGGTCAAGGTGTCGAGGAGTAAATTAGTATAGATCGTTTCAAACCTCCCATCAGAAAAAAACGTTTTTATGGACGAACCCCGCCTTCAAGTTTTTCCCAAAAATTGAAGGTATACCCCTTGGTTTTTATTTAATTTTGAAAATCAAGGAGCCGTCCATAAATGCGTATCGATTTTTATCAGAATCTTTGTTTAAACTCGCTGTATCTCCTTTTTCCTTTGGCCGATTTTAATGTATTTATATCCATTCGAAAGCCAATTAAATGTTGCATGTAGTTGACTATGAGCTCATGCAAACTTCGGACCGGAAGAGCTCCGAATTCGGTGTCAAAGTTCAAAATGGTTGGTTTTATGTAGTTGGAGGCCTATTCATGTCAAGTTACCCATCATTTTACCTTAAAATCTCATTCTGATTCCGAATTTGGCATTAAAAATGCGTTTTTAAGAGCCGTTTTGGACATACTGGCCGGCCAATGGCCAATTTGAGGTACTTTACGTAAAACATCATGTTGCAGTTCAAAATGCTCGCAATACGCGCGCGAGCAATTCTGCATTGCACGTTTTAAGAATAAGGAGCCCTGCTCATGATGAGAACATGGGCAGGCTTTGACAAAAGATCTGGATACCCCGGAAGGCTACTCAAGTAGAAATTGTTTTAGGTGGTTTGATCTACTCAGAAATTCTAGTCCCTTGTTTCCAGTTGGTATTTAAATGGACCTTTTGACACTTTATTACTTCACTTTGGTGTGTATTCCAGTGACATCATTTTGATTACGAATTACGACAATAATGATGTTGACTTAAACCAGGATTTATCCGCTCCTTCACAATATTTAGCACAAGGTGGATCCCCACTCAAGTCCAGTCTTGGCAAAGTTCCAGTCGAATCCACAGCCAATGTCTCCAGTCGTGTTTCTCTTCGCGCAGTCACTAGTTATTTTTCAATGGACACCAAGGCTAGCAAACTTTACTACGAGGCCTTTGCCAATGAAAGTCCACTGGCACCACTCAACCCTGCACCTTTATTTGTTCTGCAAAACTCAGCTCTAAGCGACCCAAAATTAATTAAAGAGGGTCAAGATTACGTCCAGCGCAGTTACCTTCCTGTAATGCTCTGTCATCTGATCATGATGATGTGGGGCTTCATGTCCAAATACGGCCGAGTTGTCATTCTTCACACTGGCGAATCCTGTACAAAGGAAAAGGCAGCAGTGAGTGATTTGTCTACAATTGTGCGTGTGAACCGTTGGTTGGAGAGCGACTTTAGTGAGAGCAATTCAGCTGAAGTGAAGGACTTGGAAGCGGTCCGAAGAATCCACTTACTTGCCAACAAAATGCACTTTAGTAAGCCCAAGCCTGTCTTGCCGGTTTTGACCGAAAACCAAAAGAAAGTACTGGTGGCGATACACGCAGAGACTGAGCACATTGACACATCCGAAGCACCTGAATACATCTGGCGGGATGATCCCGCTATTGCACTGTCTCATTTTCCAATATCGGCAGGTATATACGGATTCTTTGCGACCCTGGCCTTCATCCCACAGGAATTTTGCATCGCCGACAACAAAGGGATCGCAGGCTACGCTCAACTGTATGCAATTATCAGGAAATATTTGGGAGTTGAAGATCGCTTCAACTGGGCTCTTTACTACAAAGACACAAAGGATGTGACTGCAATGAGAATGTTCTTTGATAAGGTCATGCTTCTGACTTTAAAACTGACGGATGAAACTACAATGATTTTGTGGCAAGCAAAGATTGATCGAATAGCGGAGCACACATACGTTGTCAGATTCCTCGGCATTGTGAAATACATGTTGAATGCATGTGGTTCGGAAGGGAAACACATTGATCCGCTGACAGACTGGAAGGATAAACTATTCTATCCATTCCTCATCCTGATGATTCATACGTTGGCAAGTATGAGCTGTTAAGAAGACTGCGGAATCGCGTGATGAGGTTCGGTTTGAAAATGAGAGAAAGAAAGCTTTTAGCGAATAGAAAAAGAGCTTGAGTTGGAGATGTTTTCCTTTTGTTCGATTAATTAGTAATGCAGTTTTCAAAAAGTTTAACTCTGACTGCCTTGATAAACTAAAAAATGGTGCATCACTGCTCATGAGTAAATACAATTGACTTCAAAGCTGCCTAACAAGTGCATTTGTTAGGTATTTATTTCTACCGTATCACACAATATCAATAAGAGCATATGGACATGAACACGACCTTGAATCGGGCACGGCTTTTCACATGCCACCTAACACATGCATCAGGTAATTAGAATGCACAGCCAGCGCCTCGATCATTCACAGGATATGAAAAAATCGTGGATTGGAAAAACTGGTGCACGTCCTCTGCTTTCCCGTATTATAACAAATTACGACCTCCAGCCAAATTCAGTCCTAACAAAGTTCCAGTTGAATCCACAACCAACATCTCCAGTCGTGCTTCTCTCCGTGCAGCCAAATAAGCTCAAAAATGAATTCTGAAGCTACCAAATCTTTCTACGACGGCTTTGTCGACGAGCATCGTCATGAAAAGCTCAACCCTGCACCTTCATTTGACCTGGAAAACTCTCCGCTAAATGACCCGAAATTAATTCAAAAAGGTCAGGAATATGTCCGGCGTAATTGTTCCCCTGTAATGCTCTGTCATTTGATAATGATGATCTGGGGCTTGATGTCCAAGTACGGCCGAGTTGTGCACAACCTTCGAACGATCAAAAAGATGAGCAAGTTACTGCGAGTAAGACAGTCAAGACAAAGTGGCGAGCGGTCAAGGCATCGCTCAACCTTGGTAAAGTTAAAGTGCCACCAACACCACAAGTTAGTTAAGAAAAGCTGAATTCAAATGAGCAATTTGAACTATAGGGGAAATCCACAATAATGAATGAAATAAACGGTGCATCGAGAATCTTTCTACGGAAAGCACTAAAGAGGCGCGGATGGGCCGATAAGTCCAAGCAAAATCCATCCAAATGTCCTTGTGGGTGCAAGCTACAAAAAGATACAAAGAAATGCAACTAAAAATCATTTTCTAAACAAAATTCAAATTTGAATCTCAAATTTTAGCAGAAAGGGCAGCAGCAGACCTTCGCTCCAAACCCTCAACTCACGGCAAAAATTTTCGCAAAGCTCGTCCAAGGACGCCCTCTACGGTTTGCAAAAACTTGTCAATATCCATGGAGCTCGTATGGAGCGTGGAAGGAATCAAATGGGAAACAGTGCCCTCTAGTGATACAATTGTGAACCAAATACCAATGCCAAGGTTTTCGTTTGCTATAAAGGTACCTTACAGTAATGTTGACGTAGAAATTGTGGATGGAATGCAACCGCGCAGTTATTATCATCAGCCAGGTAGGCATTCTCACGTGCGCACAGCGTTCTCATTGGTTTTACGAGCGCAACGCCACCAAATTTGCTATCACTTGTTCTTGGATAAAAAAAATTCATTCGTTCATTGGTGACTTTTGCCTTACTGCTGCCATCGCCCTCCTACCGTTTGTCGAAAATGTAAATGCGCAACCAGATTTGATTTTTCATGCGGAGGGATGTGTGGAGCCTCCATGGATTTAACTTCGCACTGGCTCAAGTAGAAGCTTATGTCAGCATGCGCCAGCACGAGAATATTGACGCCCAGCAAGTGAATTGATAGTTGGATTTAAAATGTGCGTCCTTTCTGCGGGTGCACAACAAAATAGCTTATGAAAAAATGAAAATTAAACTTGAGCATATTCAAGAGTCTCATGTCAGTATTATAACGGGGGGATGATTTATGCGCAATCGGTTGCTGCTGCTGAGATTGTTTCGCCTTCTGATTTATCTGAGTAGCTTTGACCGAGTAACTTGTGTTCAGGTCGTCTCTGTCGATTTCCACAGCAGCCTGTTGAGATGCCGTTTTGTACCCGCCCATCAGCTCCTGCTCGCTCACAGCCTTGTAATTTGTAAAACAGAAGCCTCGGCTATCTGCTACATAATCCACAACTTGTAAATTGTAATTGATTTTTAATTAGTTGTAACTAATTTTGATTTTTTCGAACTTATTGTAATTTATTTTGATTTTTTTTCGAATTTATTGTAATTTGAATTTTTTCCAGTTTATTTCGAATGTTTATTTATTTTTATTTTTTTTTTGACGAAAATTATAAATTGGCCATTAGATTCACACTCTTGAGAAAATTTGTGTTTTTTTGATATGTCACATGACATTTAACATTACATGGTCCACTGGACCCAAAGTTGTCAACAATGACAACGTCATGTTGGACGTCTCAGTGTCCAACAAGATGCTACCCTAACAATTTTTCAAATTTTTTATAGTATGATTGCTACTGTTGGGTTTTCACGTGAGCCATAAAGTTAAGAAGAAATGGAACCCACGTTGACACATCCAGTGACCACCAGAGTCCACATGGTCAACACTCACACTGATGCAAACGTCAGATTCGTGTTATTAATGATATTTGGAGTGTTTTGGATGCTCATGTGGCATGAAAAGTTGAGAATCACCGAAAGCCCCCTGTCGTTCCCATGGAAAGTTTGAGCGTCTGTATCTAAACAACGGCACATGGTGACACCTTGAGACTTGGCACACTTATAGTCCACATCTAGAGGATCATTTTGAGCTAATGCTCGGCCCGATCGGTGCATCCTGTGCCGAGTGTTTGATTACGGGATTATCCCAGTCCGGAAGCCCACTGTGCATTGTAGTTCATTTTTTATCAATAAGTTGTTATGTTTATGTTGAATTGTTTACATTTTAGCGTATGAATTATAGAAATTTCGTAAATAACTCAAGATTCCCATTGATTCCCATTAAATTCCCATAATTCCCAAAGATTCCCGGAAAGTTTCCGAAAAATTTCCTGCGTTTTTAGATTCCCGGAAATTTCCCATCACTGCTTGTGACCATGTGATTTGACACAGCACAAAAAAATCAGCCAAATGACGTCATGCCCAATCGGTAACACCTATACAGTGGATATCAACGATCAACATACATAGAAAATTCTTCTCTGAAATTCTGCCTTAAAATTGTATCTAAAATTCTGCACTAAAATTGTACCTAAAATTCTGCACTAAAATTGTACCTAAAATTCTGCACTAAAATGGTATTTCAGATTTTAGAAAACATGCCGTTTATTCAAGGTCCTCTTCTTGTCCTGTTACAGTAAATACAGTAATTGTCTAAGGGGCGTAGTAACTGTGGTGTGGTAGAGCGACGTTTTTGCCATTGCTGGGAATCGGTGATTAGAAGAAGCAATAAAACTGTATTGTTATTTGCTTAAGATTTTTCTAGAGAGAAATAAGGAGATTGTCAATACTGTCGTGGCTGTAAGGCTTATTGTGTTTGTTTCCAGTGAGTGTTTATTAGGGCTCGGGGGAGTGAAATTTGTTTTGAGCAAATGTACATAAGTTAATGTGATTTTTAAGTTGATTCCTAACTCAAAATATTCAACTTTTGTAAGGTTTTATTGGCGTGCAGGCGGTTGGGGGTTTACTATAGCTTCTTGCATTTTTTGGTAGAGGATTTCTCAGGGTACAAGGTGACAGCGAGTCGATATTTCTGCATTGCTCTGCAGCCAGCCGCCTGGGGTTTTTTTTTATTGAAATTTAGTACATGCTGTGATGACTTTGCTCGCATGATCTTTCGTTTTTCTGGTTTGCTTGTCCTCTACATCTTAAAACTCTCATAAAAATGCAATGAGCAAATTAAAATCCATTATGGAAATAATTTCCATAAAATTATCCTTCAAATCCAGATCCACGTGGCGGAAAAACCTGAGCTTAATAGACGCAAACTTGGCCACAAGCAAATAAAATTGCTTTTCACCTCAGGCTCATCAGGAAAAGCTCACTTCTAATATTCTCATTTGCCTTGCCTTTTCAATAGTTCTCCGTAATCATCCTCGTAGTGGACTTGAGCAAAGCATCATTCAACTCATATTGCAACCCTTGCAACTTTTATCTATTCAGCTCTAAAGAAACTCTGTGCTATCATTTGACTCCATCAGGATGAAGACCTTGAACGTCACCTTACTTCTCGCAACTCTTGTCCTTCTTGTACGCAATCCATTTTGATTTTAGAGTATAACTTTAGTTAGTAACTTGTATACAATTTGTTTTTTTTTTACTAGAATGTTCTCAACTATTGCCCAATCAACGCGGCAGAAGTTGCTCTCGCGGATAAAGTCCACGTTACGACTGATTTTGAAAACGCTGTTAACAATGATGCCAGTTCTCAGCTCGTTGAAGGTAGCGGCATTTCCGATAGTCTCCCCAAGGGCGCGGGCGCTGATAATGCCCTCGATGTTTTCATGAATACGGATGACCGCAAGAGGCGTTCTCTTCCCATTGACGCTGCTTCCCAGCCTTTAATTTTTACTAACTGACCAATAATGATAACTGGAAATGCGAGCCATGTAAGATTTAGCCAAATCTGCACCAACTCCAAAGGATTTCCCACTTCTCTTCCAAACTATCAACTTCTTCCTTAACTTTAACCTTTCATTGTAAACAATTGGACCATGAAAAACTAAATTTCGTTCTCTCGTAGCATACAAATTCTTGTGTTATTTTTAATTAGAATTTATTTTAATTGCATTGGAACGAAATAAGTTAGGACGTGTCTGACATGCCGTACCCACACTAACATTATGCATACATAACATAAGGCAGGAACGTCACTTTATGGCAGGTTAACCAACATTTCTTGTCTCTGGCAAATTTCCCACGTCAAATCCCATGAGAGACAAACTGCATTTTGATTTTAAGCCTTACATACCTGACATACCGTATTAAGCACATCTAGAAGGTGGGGTCATTTTGTAACAGTGCAGTGTCGTGTGACAGTTCAGTTATAAGCTAAAAGTTTACACAAACCGTCCACCTTCTTGTCTCTTAAGTTCAACACATGAAGATCAGGTTTTTCTATCCCGCACCATAACAAAGCATGTCCCATACAACCTCCAATGTCTTTGCATGATGTAAGCACGTATGTACATACAGTAAGTAGTGTGTACACGTACAGTAGATATATGTAAACTACAGCTTCCTCGAGCTCCCCATAACATTCATTGAAATCTCAACCCCAACACGTGTGGTAGGTACATTTATTGTTGTTATGCCACAACAGGCTGAAGATTCCATTCCATCCAATAGCCATAGCATTACCTCATTGAAATCTCTCTGAATTTTTACTAAAAGTTTACTTTATTTTCTTAAATGCGCCTACAGTTGAGGGTATGGCCCGGAAATAAAGTAGAAATAAATCCGCCTACTGGGGCGCAATCATAATTTAAATAGAGGTTCAAGAAGATGGACAATCCCAAAAGAAATTGCATCTCCACTTACAACTTGAACTGGAGGAAGAAAAAGTTAATCGGCGAAGGGAAATTCGGATGTGTCTACCGAAGTAAGTTGTGCTTTCATTCACTTTATATTCATTGGTCAGTCCCAGTGAATAGTTTTTTTCTATTATAGAGTCCAAATTAATTTTTCAGCTAAATGGCACAGTTATGACGAGAAAGGGAAGGAGCAAGAGTGCACTGGCTGTGAAGTGCCCTAAAGGACTCACAAAGGATGCAATTTTGGACAAGAGAGACATCAAGTCTGACTTGTGACATGCGAATATCATTAAAATTTTGGGATTTGCCAGCTAGAAGCAACCCAGGACTGCTATTGGAAATGTAATATGCTGATTTATGATAATTTCGTGCTTTTAGGCTGCCCTGATATATGCTAAGGAAGATTTTTACTTTGAGCTTCCACTTCATTTGCAGAGCCTGAATGGGTCAATTCCCTGCCCTGTCCGTTGGATGGCTCCCGAGAACCTTCCTTACAAGTACAGTACGCCGCCGCCGTCTCAAATGATCCGGAAAGAACATGAGAAGAGCTACGAAGGACACGTTTGGGCCTTTGGTGTTGTCCTATTTGATCTTTGGACTGGAGGAAAGTATCATCCTTTTAAAAATGTCAACGATGACCAGTCGGTAAATTTAGCTCTGGAATTTCTGCGTAGCTCAAAACTCATTTAATTTTGTAGGCTTTAATCTGTTTTGATCAGGTATGCGATCACGTTCTGGACGGCAAGACTGCAGCCAAGGGGAACCATGATTGTGATAGAATGTTTGTAAAATTGGAACGGCTCATGAAAAGTTGCTTCAAGACCAATCCTAGAAGGCGGCCAACATTCTCGTCTATTGTTATCAAATTGAAAAAGCCGCCACAACTCCCGCACTACGTTACTGGTCCTGGCAGCAAAGGCAATCAGACTCCTTATGATACTTGTGAATATGATGACGTTGACACGTTTGATGGTGGACCATTTTACGCATTTTTAGATTAAAATTTCTCGCGTCTTGTATTTCGGGTGGTTTCGTTAAAAAAATTAAAGTTGTTGGCAGCACACCTAAATCGCACGTCTTTTACAAAATTACTGTTGACGAAAAACTAGAGATTGAGAGCACGTTCAATCACCTGTTCCTTGACATCCAGAAGAAACCCCAGAGTTCATCGTAAGACTCTTTACGACTCGACCGAATCTCCCCCTCACCAACATCTTGAGTCATTCTCATTCGTCACTGTCAGCTCAGACTTGACGAGAAGCCATAAGGAAACGCAGGTTGTCAACTTAAACGGCTTTTGAAGATAATTTAAGTGCGGATCTCCTCCACTTTAAAATTATAAAATCGGTCGAAAAACACTGAAATGGCAGGCATTGTAATCATCACTCATAACTGCCGAGTTATGAGCGTTTGCGATTTGTGGCAACAATCCCAATCACAGACCAGCTGCTCCAGTCCAGTCGACTCCAAAAATCTTCATGGACGTCAGAGGTGATAATTTTGGGCCAATTATTGCTCCTGGATTTATGTTGAATATTTTTATGGAAACTTTTAATGGCAGAGGTCGCACGAGTCCATTGTGGAAGACTTTCTGGAAATTCAGGAGGCTATCGAAGCTTGTGCAGAGACAAACCTGCTGCTATGAACTATAGAATACAGAGACAGGAACTAACTTGGAAGCGTGGAGTTCTACACAAAACTTTCGAGTTTAAAAAAAATCCTGTCAAGAAGCAAGAACAGACGCAGACGTTTAATAAATGCAAAGTTGCCACATCTTTGACATTGAATTATAACTTGAATAAAGCATACTACAACATTTAACGAAGCATTATGTAAATACGAATAATAATTTTATAAGTTAGAATTAATATATATATATGCTATAAAGTTCAATTATAGTATCCAGTGTTGCTGCTCTCTTTTTGAATTTTCAGAAGTTGCAAAGTGTTCCCAAGTATGTCGATATGACTGAGAATATTTTATCTGAACGGTGAAAACATAAATGAGACTGTATTTTGTTGATCAACTTCCATAAAATTCAAAATTTTCAAATCTTCCAATTTTGAGTGTTAGGGTACCTTTTGGGTCCCTTAGGTCACCTGCACTAAAAAAAGTTCCCGCGCGCCCCCTGTGTGAGAAGTACGAGGGGTTGAACTTTTGGTGAAAGGACTTGAAATACGTTTTGAGGACCACATATTTCCTACATTTACCGTCCGATCAGGCTGAAATTTTTTGTGTAGAAACTAGAAGTAAATCGATTGGGGGGATTTTTCACCGTTTTGCAGAATTCCAATAAACTCCGAAGTTATGGACCCTCAAAATTGGCCCAGATTGAAATTTGCCATTTCTTCAACTTAATTAAAATGAAAAATTACTTGAGTTCAGACGACAGATTTCAGTAATTTTCGGACAGAAATTGACTAAAAAACGTCAAATGAGCATTTATGCTGTGTACCAAGAGTGTTTGTGGGTCCAGTTTAAAGTCTAATATAAAAATTAGATGAGCACCACCTAAAGTATCAAAACCTTTGCAATCCGCCAATGTTATAAGAATTTGACCTCGTTAATTCTATTATTTATTAAACTATGTCGGGTGAAGCCCAGTTACTTGTTCAGACTGGTCTTATGCAGTAAAAGTTTGTTTAAACAACTTTTGCAGTAGGTTTGCAAAGTTGGCTTCTGGGCCAACTTTGAGGGTCCATAACTTCAGAGTTTATTGGAATTCTGCAAAACGGTGAAAAACCCCCCCAATCGATTTACTTCTAGTTTCTACACAAAAAATTTCAGCCTGATCGGACGGTAAATGTAGGAAATATGTGGTCCTCAAAACGTATTTCAAGTCCTTTCACCAAAAGTTCAACCCCTCGTACTTCTCACACAGGGGGCGCGCGGGAACTTTTTTTAGTGCAGGTGACCTAAGGGACCCAAAAGGTACCCTAACACTCAAAATTGGAAGATTTGAAAATTTTGAATTTTATGGAAGTTGATCAACAAAATACAGTCTCAAATATAGAAATTAAATGTAACCAACTGGATTTTGTAGCGGCTACTCTGGGACCAGTGTTGTTATATTTGTAGACTCCAAGAATATTAAGAAAGACAGAGTTTACAGCTTTTCGTGCAGACATTGTCCCGAGCTGGAATATTATGACAGTGCCTATTGCCTACGCATATTAAGTCTCAAGTTCTTTTCTGTACTACACTGCTCAGCCAACTTACGACTGAAGGACGTAATTCATATATTTTATATTTATACTGTCAGTATTAGTGCAAGTTTTAAACTCACTTGTACCTCATTATCATTCATTCATTCACATAACACTATGAAATCAATGAAATGTTGTGCAAAGCAAGCCACACAATCACTGCATTTTCGAACTCAATCAGAGTCCCAACTGTTATCTTGTCCTTGTTTTGCATCTGGAAATCCACACAAAGGCTTTCAAGTAACACTGCTGGATGCTGCCAGTGATGGTGAGAAGAATAACCGTCCATCATCTGATGGTTCCTAAAGGATCAGCAGGGCTACTTAAGGTCTGCAATCATGCAGGGAACGCTCAATGCAGAAGTCAGTAGCAATGCGGGAATGTATCTAAAAACCAGAGAGATATTGTGTGACTAAACACAACAAACGTTGCAGTAAAATGTAAATGTATTTGGGGTACCCTTCCGCCAGCCGGAAGGATCAGCCGAGGCCTTATTGCCTATTGCTAAC
>JAQIWI010002387.1:0-12591 GCA_034698825.1 Deuterosminthurus bicinctus | reverse complement strand
TTGTTGGCGGACGAAACAACTCCTTTCTCTTTTGGCCATTTCCAGCTCCCAGCTTCTGGTTCCTGTGCTTTTAGTGCAGCAAAATATTCGACTGTTTTAGGACTCGGCGCCGTATACCAGTCCCAAAGTATCCATTTACCGCCCTCTGTTAGCCTGTCTCGCCGATTTTCAGCCTTCCACAAACAGTCCACGCCGCTAATGCATTCTTCGAATCTCCATTGGGCATATGGTGACTCCATCGCCTTTGCGAGTGAACAGTATCGACAAAAGAACATAACGTTCCTAGCCATCCATATATCTCTGTTGTTTTGGGCCAAGATTCTGGCATAAACCAGGAAGTAACTTATAGATGAACCGTAGGTGTTGCTGCTGCAGTATGTAGAAGACCGTCTGAAACGGTAAAGCCTGTCATATTCAAGCTGGCTGCCAAGAATCGTGATATGATGATGTCCTACTACGACCATACCAAGCTGTCTATCTAAATGCAATCCCATGGGTTGACAATATTTCTGCATCGTAGTGGATTCGGGATAAAATTCGGCCTCTAGTACCACATAAATTGTGGAAGTACAGCGTCCTTGACGAACTATGCGAAATGGCTCACTGCGGCGAAAATTGTGATACTTTTCAATGCTGTCATATGGAGATAGATCGACTGTTTTTGGTACTGTAAGGACAAATGGCCTTTGTACGCGGGTGAGTACGACATCAGGATGTGAGAGAACTATTTGTAATCGGCACTCTTGAAAGTAGTCTGCAATTCGCCCAACATCTGAGGACACTGTGTCAAAGTTGTGATCGCTGTCTATGATATGTATTTTTGGATCTGACGGGATGCTGGCTGAACATGAGACGAAGTAGAGGAATAAGATGGATGCTTGCAGTGCCATGGTATTAACTTTGTGTTATAGACGACTGGTTTATGGGACAAGACTTTGAATGTTAGCTGACTTATATGAAGGTAAAATGATGCTGCTAGTTGGTGTCCAGGACATTAGAATTGCGTGAGCAATGTCCATCAGCAGTAAACTTAATTGAGCTTTTCAATTATAATACTCATGCGTGCACCCGAGTATTATATTTTAAAGCTTTGGCTATTAGTAGATTACAACTCCCTTGAGCTACTTAGTTTTTCTGTTAATTGAACTTGGTAGTTAAGGATTTTCTTTACTTTACAGCACGAAGTAAATCAAAAGGTCCAATGCTGAATGGGGGTCCTCGAATCTGTGTTGACCTCTTGAACTAGTTTGACCTGCACGAGTCGACAAAGTTATTCTAGGGTAGGGTTTTCTGGGCAAAGAAACTTATTGGCGGCGTCCTTTTGGGCAAATTATGGTTTTGTAAGAAATTTATCCGGCACCTGACGCTTGATCCCCAGTTAATTTTGATATTGAAGGTGCAATTGAAAAAATGATTACACCGTAATTTCTGTCATAGTGTAAAACCCCATCACGTGTTCGTTTTGATTTCGCAGTTTGTGAATTTCCCCAACTTGGCGATTGGTTGCAGCGATTTTGACAGAAATCGATTATGGACAGTGGCAGCAACATAAAATCGCTGCTGCCAACTCATTCACATTGTAAGCGATCTGCTGCGTATCAGCGTATCTGAATGGGGCAGCGACAGCGATTTATGTTGCAATCGCTGCAACCAAATCGCTGTGAAAATTGCTATCGCTTGCTATGTGATCGGGCTTTATTGTTGGCTGTTGAAATGCAAAGAGTTCTAATGACTCAAAGACTTGAGTAGGAACGGCAACATACATGTTTTTCTCTTATGAATTGAATACAAATACAGGTGAATGACGGTACCCATGGAAGTTTTCTAGCCTACTTGCTCTGGCCAGATTTTTTTTCACTTAGATCTGTAATCGCTGTTGAGCTGGCTGAAGGCCGGTCTTCGTTTTGTACTAATCATCCATTCATCTGGCTTTATGTACATTAAATTCAAGCCTCTACCAAATGAATGATAGAAATGAATCAAGTGGCTGAGTCTTTGACCGAATCACACAGAGAAAGCTGACTCAAATACATAGTAAGCGACAAGCATAGAAAGTCCTTGTGTAGCCTTATCGACGCCACAGCATGGTTCTAGTTCTGTCGAGCATATTTGTTGTATTTTCTAGCATGTTTCTAGTGTCCTTAATGTTTCTTGTATTGTCCTTTATTTTTTTGTTTTTTCTTTTAAATTCGCTTCAGGTAGGCACCGCACCGGTGACTGGCATTTCGTAGGCCCTCGTAATTGGCTTTAGGTAGGCCCCGATAATTGGTTTTAGGTAGGCCGCGGTAATTAACTTTCGGTACACTGTCAAACTTTAAGCCAAATTTGGGGCACATGCGGACATGTTGGGGTCATGAGCTTTTGACCCTCGCGTGGGTGGACAGTTTCGAGGTGCGCATGTGGATGCATGAGAGGACGAACACGGAGTTATGGTTGCTTCTGACAAAAAACACGGTTTTCAAGAATGCAGCAACTTGCACCCGTGAGACGGACCGATAAGCCTATTGAGTACACGGGCCATTCGGTGGGTTATTAAAACCCGACATGTTCTGTGCAATCAAATTTCTATTCCAGCTTTGGCCAGAAATCATCCTTATTGCTTATCCAAATCCACCTTCCATGAATCCTCTATTCCAGTATTCCTAATCCCGAAATGCGCAATAGCCCATACAAAAATGCCGTGTGCAAAATGATGAATTTCTTGCTAAAGTATAGCGAGACCAATATAATAGTAATGTTTATTTAGCCGATTAATTAGCATTAACGCGTTTACAGCCTCATGAATATTGTCATGGGAATTCACATATAGTTCATTACAATACGATTTTACATTTACTGTCAATTAGTATGTAAGTGGATCTTAAACCACCTTTAACATCAGAGGGGCCGTCGTAGCGAATTCAAGACTACCTCGCCCTCCCCGCTAGGATCTGACGTCCTTGTGCACCTTTCTCCGCCGTGCTTAACGCAGCTGCTTCTCTTGACCAAGTAACCAGACGCAGTCCTGCTGGCTAACTTACTTTAAAGGGCCTGTTGCTGCCAGCAATGGCTGCAACTTATTAAAGTTATTAAAAAACTGGTTATTTTTTATATTTAAAAGATGAATTGTAATTTTCCTACAGCCAGAAAGGCATGTTGTAAACCAGATCCGATTTAACCTTTGACAAATACAGTCGCATTCTTAACTTAATCTCGAACGATAACAGCGTTCGCCTAAAACTTTACTATTAGTAGGCTCTCTGAACCTGTGGTTCAGAGAGTAAGCGATATTAGGAAAGCGATATTTTGAGCGAAATAGAAAATATTACGATCGAAAGCGATATTTCGAACTACGCCGATATTAACTGAGTGTACGGCTACGAGCCCTGGTGCGAGGAGTCGTCGAGCTGAGGGTATGCCTTCCGGTAAGGATATCAAATCGGACTCTGGTACAGATGTGCTACACCCACCCAGGATCAACGCCTGCCAATAATACCGAAAACCGTCCTGTCGCGTGTCATTCCCCGGTGATTGGTGGCGTGCGCGTGGCGTGGAGGCTTGCGATGGAGAATGCCTTCTCGCGGCGGCGCGAGAGAATCAGTGTTTCCTCGAACTGAAGTCCGACCGTGAGAAGGGGCTCCTCGCTTATATTTGTCGGGTTTCGAGTGTCGACTTATGGTGGAAGAAAGTTTGCGACCAACTATATCTACAGTAGTTTCAAAATACTATGAAGCATTGGACGTAGCTGAGGTATTGATAGGAAGACTTGGTCTTCTTATGGGCAGAAGTTTTGCAATGGGGGAATGTATTTTTTCTTCAAATCGTACAGCATGCACACATCAGACAAACGTGGTTTTTTACATCTGTAAACATACCATGTAGCCGAAAAAACTTTGAATACTGGGTGATGGCCGTTGAAATTGACTTTCAACTCTTTGCCATTATTTCAAAGCCGTGTAGCAGAGTACAAATAAGTTGTCTTTGACCAATGGCCGCCGCCAAACGAAGAAATCTGTTTTTACCAAGGATCATTGTAAGGTTTATTGCCAGAGCAGGAATGGATGAGTACATTGCAATGCATTGCAATGTACTCATCCGTTCCTTGCATTGGCAGGAGATTCGAGAACTTTCGTCCTCTGTTAAGTGGTGAATGTTTTAGATTATAATTTTTGTGGTTACATTGTATAAATAAGGAAGAACCATGCTCCACAGTTGTGACCGCGATGCGGTGGTATAGAACATGCCAGTCGGCTCTACTAGCGTAATGCTATCATTGCAGGGCAGGGAGTGTGGCATTTGCATTGGGAAATCTTTGGCATTCACATCCGCCATGAGTTGTATTAAGCAAAAATGCTGACTTGGGGTCAGTTTTGCTGCGATGAATTTCACCCCAACCGTCAAGCGCCAGTGGATACGGTTTTTGTAGAGGTAATTTCATTAGAGGACATTTCTTAAATTTTTTAATTACAACAATGACATTACGACGATCTTCGATCCATTAGCAATTCAATAAAATCCGATCCTCCGCTTATCGCCGGAATTCAACATTCGATTGCCAAGGCCTTGTATTACCAAGCAGCTACAAACCTCACTCCCGATACAGATGACCGATGACCCGATTCCCACTCCAGCTATTAAAAAAACATCGCAATTTATCCCAAAAATTCTATGATGTTCACCCAAACTTGAACATGTAAGTATACTTAACCGAGTCTTCCCAGTAACTCTGACTCCGCCTCCGCATCATTCATGCCCCATAAGCTCCACCTTCTCAGTTACTTCCTTCATGTTAGCAACTGTACTTTAAAGTTACAAGCAATTTCTCTCACTCTGTCTACCGCTTTAACTTCCACCGGGTCAGTATCTTCTAGGTTCTTATCATATCCCGCTTCTTCACATCATGTTCTATTACTTCCATCCTTCAACTTTCTCTTTTTCCATTCCCGACACCACCAAAAACTGCACTCATCTTTGCCGCCTCCATCTCGTTGCCATGGTGACCTGAAATCGCCGCAGGCCATCCAGGTCACTATAATTAACATACCGTATCCTACTGTTCGTTAATCCACTTTAATCCTAATCCAATTTTTACTCCAGCTTTGGCCAGAAATCATCCTTATTACTTACCCAAGTCCACCTTCCATGAATCTTCTATTCCAATATTCCTAATCCCGAAATGCGCAATAGTCCATAAAAAAAATTCTGTGTGCAAAATGATGAATTTCTTGCCTAAGTATAGCGAGAATAACGTAAATTTCCGTGAAAAGTTTTCTAATTGCCGACATAAGAATATTTATACGAACTAAATACATTCAGTTTTTGATAGCAATAATTTGAGGGCACTTCGAGTTTACAGTCATCCGCCATATATATTTAATAAGCCATTCTGAATTCTTATCCTTAATCCACATTCGTCTAGTTTGAAATAAATATTCCAAATTTGAATCGATCGTAGTTTGAATTTTATTTCATATTCCCTAGTTCTAATCCAGCCACTTGAGAGATGTAATCCGTATTCCTAATCCCGAAAATGTTGGATTACACATCACTGGTCACTTCAAACCTGTCAACCTCTTGAACGAATGGAAATCCCACACGACCTTCCGGACGGAAGTGAATTTCGCCCGCTTTGGCTCTACAACCTTCATCTCACATCCTGTGGAGAGATTTTGTCATCCTCCGGTTGAACTGCACCAGCCGTTTTTAGATGACCATCTGATCCGTCCGTACGCGTCCCCAAAGTTTTACAGTTAGGCGCTTGTAATTTGCTGTAGGTAGGAGCCTATAATTGGTTTTAGGTAGGAGCCTATAATTGGTTTTAGGTAAGAGCCTATAATTGGTTTTAGGTACGCCCCGATAATTAGTTTTAGGTAGACCCCTGTAATTAGCTTTAGGTTAGAAATGAGGTTAGATTTAATTTAAAATGAACACACCCCCTATCTATTTGATTTGAATTCTTCCATTTCAAAGAAAAATACCTTAAAATCTTTCAAATGTAAAAGTACTGCAAGTCTCCACTGTGTTTTCTAGACATTTCTACTTAATTTGCAGGCGCAATAATATCCTTCTGCGGGTTTTGTTGTGCTGGCAATATCCTTTATAAAACTAATAGGGCGGAAGAACAGAAACTTTCTGACCATTTCTTAAAACAAGCTGAACAAGACTATTAACTTACTGGACGCTATTGAAAACGCCCTGTAAAAGATTTAAAACAACCTGCATAACTTTTAAAACATGCGCAAACCGTCAACCTCCAAAAAGAAAGGAATTCAGACAGGGATATCAAAACATAAAGTTTGGCATGCAAACCAAAGCAAACCAAGGGGGAAGTCTCAAGGATTTTGTGGGCTGGAAAAATGTAGAATTTTCCATCTTGGCCAACGGTCGTTTGAATTGATTTTTCTTGTGGCCACAAAGCTTCGACTTGTTGGTTTCACTCGGAATGACAACAATGAGTACGTCACTCTGCATGGTACGAAAAAACTGGTACACGGTTTTGTTATTGGAATTCTACTTTTGTTGTGCTGCCAAAAGACCTTGGGGACATTGTATATCCTAATGCATGAGGATCTGAAAATGGAATCGTTTATGTGTATCTGCCTGTCCTTGATCTACTTGGATGCTGTCATGATTGGCGTTGGAGTCATTGCAAAACCGAAAGAAACTATTGATATTCTCAATAGCTGGCCCCAAATTCTGTCCTGTCTGAGTGAGGTGGATGAGAATTCTAAGAACGTTAGTGGATTTCACGACATATCAACTTCCTTGAAGGTCATCGCGCTGTTGCTTGTCATGCAAGGGATTGCATTTGTAGCAGCAGTGGGAACTCTGATTTTGAGTGACCTGCCAATATGCTTGTTTCCAATTGCCAGAAGATTCGGATGGATTAGGGTCGATGACAGCACAGTGGCTGCAATTTTGTGGCAGCTTCTCCTCCTTCCACTGGAATACCTATCATACATGCCAGCTACAGTTATTACAGCCTACGGGGCAGTAGTTCTACTTGTTTCGTTCGGTATTGTAAAAATCTACCTCCGTGAAATGGGGTAAATGTGACTCTAACTTTGGTACAATTATAAATCCATCCAGGTTGATAATGAATGCAAATCTTGTCTTTAAAGGAAATTATTGGTGACGGATATGGAGAGACGTGCAATAGTGGAAAAGATGTACCTTCAGTTGACGCTGTTCAACCGAGTTGTCCACGTTTGGGTACGCCTTGTTCTCCCTCCTGTGGTATTCGCGGCCTCCATTTCTGTGATCATCGCACTCTTTGTCACCATTCGGTATACCCAACTACCGTTTATGTTGTACATCATGTTCCCCTACGTTGGACTCACTGTCATTTTCATGATTTTCTGGCAATCCTACGACATGATCCGAATTCTGAGAGCTGCGGAAAATATTTTGGAGCCGCTTTGGTCTCATGAAGCTCCGTATCTGAAAAGGCTGTCAAAGGTTGAGCGTACGAAGGTTTTGAAGAAAGCTAAAGCAATGAGGCTATTGGTATTTCCTATTGGGGATAGCGAATTCTCAATTAACGTGCCCATTATGGCGTGGGAGGAGATACTTAATCAGATATTGTTTCTCTTGTCTTTGTGAAAAATATGTACACACGCAGCGGCGTCTGGTAGTTGGATATTCTAAAGTCAGACCTCTAGAAACTTATCATGCTTGTTCCTGTTCCGATTTTGGCCTTTTCCGAGTACTGAATATTCGTTGTAGACATTAATTACAATTTAAAGTAAAGCACTATTAAGAACTGTGTTTGAAAAAAGCATTTTTACAGGTTCACTTTCTTCTAATTTTTAAGATTCTTCTTCGGTCCTGTATTTAGGTTTTTGCCAACCATGGCATTCCTAAGGCCACAATTAAATTAGCTAACCAAGGAGACGGTGGATCAAACGCTGTCTTTTGTCGTCATTGCTACATTGAAGCGATCGATTTAGCCCCCTCTGCGCACAACTTTTCGTGACGCTGAAGTTGGAACCGAAGTTTGCCAACTTGGTACATAGTATGATAATGATGCACATGATGATGAGTGTGAGGCTGAGGCCTCTGATGTATGAGAGTATGAGCGTAAGCTCTTCAGTCAGGAAGTGACCGTCAACCTGTCAACACTAACTCAGTGCCATTAAAGTACTCTTAACTCTACATTTATGAATCGCATTTATTGCATCTTAATTGTGCCGTGCACCGCCAGGAGATCTTACTCATAATTGCCAAGCGAGTACCATCTCTCATCCCCATCCCAGAGATCATATAACACCGGGCGAGTGTCACAATTGTATAAGTGCACTTCAGCTTCTTACGGAACATTTAACGAAGTACAAGAGAGGTCAAAGAAGCTTAACGAAAATCAAGAAATGTCAAAGAAGCTGATAGCATACGTTGAATTCAGGTGACAGATGACAACGATCTAGTCGGATGAGATTCACTAGTCACGAATATTGAAAACAAGAGAGAGATTTCAAGAGTAAATTTTGATAGGTCTTTTAGCCGAAGTACTACAGTTCGGGTTGTAGTACGCCGCTGCGGCCGGAGTCTAACCAAATCAACGAATACAAGCGGTCTTTGGCAAGTACTGGGGTACTCTTTGGTATACTGGACTTGCAGAGATGTAATTAGATTTATTGCAGATGTTACTGTGTTGAGTTGTGTACTTGACCTTTTGTTGCTTTGTCCTGTGTGATTATGTAAATGCCTGATGAAATATTCTTGTGCTGGCCAGTAGCCCTTATTTGTGTAATCTAAGCGTTTACTTATTTTAAGTATTTTAATTACTTACGCCCTAACTATACTTTCAATTTTAGCGCTGATCATGGCATGATCCTGTCGCGAAAGCGCTTTTTTTGATTTATACTTTTCAATGTTCGTATCCTGCGCCATGGCGCGCCATGAAAATTTCAATAGCAAATCAAGCGAAAGTCAATTCATGATCAAGATATTGAAAGTATAGTTAGGGCATTATAATTTTTATTGTCCTAACGCTGCCACTCACCTGCACTTCTTTCCAGAATCAACAACAGACCCCCTCCATCAAGCCATTGAATAACAAATTCAATGAGTGATATGGATCAAACTTTAGCACCATGTGCGTCCGCAAAACGAAATTATGTCGGCCTCTTTTGTAAATGGTTCCTATCCTACACCACTGCACTGCACTGCACTGAGTACAATTTCGCACCGCTGCACTCAAAATCTACAACAGTTTTCATTTCGTAATTCGACACCGATAATAATAATAATAATTAAAGACGGTGATTAACAAGATTACGACATGAACATTCAGATTATGTACCGAAATAGTACTTCGTAGGGTTGGAAATCGGTGAAATTGAGGTAAGGTCACCAAAAGATCAAAATGACCGTTTAGTGACCTCAAAAAATTGACCTACGTATAGTTTCCTGGGGTTTTCTAAGTCGAGAAAAATTATAATTACATTCGTTTGACCGAATTCTTGCACCCAAAGAAATGAACTAGGTATCTGAACTTTGACCCCTGAATATCTTTTCAGCCGTTAATTAAATAAAAAACCGGCTGCACCATGCACCATAATTTTTCTCGTAATCTAAACCCTCAAAATCCGTTCTTACTTATCCCGGATAGTGAATTCGAGAACGTGACCTTTAACCCCGATTTGCCCGAAAACCGGACGGTCAACTTCAATAAAACTCTGTTAAAAGGTAGAGGGGATCAATTAGAGGGCTTTCGAATGATGTGCCCAACAAGCAAATATAAAGGTGGCCGTTTTTCATTACCACTGTGCGTTGTCCTTTATTGCGTCGTCAGTTATTCATGTGAATGAGGATCACAAAATCTTGATGCCAAGATGGAGACTGTTCGATCGAACTGGAAACCAATTACGTCCGCTTTCAGAAGAAATTGGGGTCAAAAGTCCTGAACTTAAATTCAAAACCAAGACAGGGCGCCTCCTTTTTTGGATTCACCAAGATAATAACAACGCAGTGTCGTCATGGAAAAATGGCCCCTGCTCAAATAGCTGCTGAGACACATCATTCGAAAGCCTTTGGTTCCCTCTTTCAATAAGCCTACAAAAAATTCCACGGTCCCGCTTCGATTCCGAGCAAATCGAGGCAAAAAGTCCTGGACAAAGCAAAGGTCATCCAGATTATTGGGTTTTTGACAACTGAATTATTTCCAGGTTATTTCAGCAGTTAATGAGCAAGCGGTGTCGAATTCTTCTTCAGAGCTCAAATGAGCGTGAGAAACGTAGCTTCAGGTTACCTGCAACATGAATTAACGTCATAAAATGCCACATTGCATGATTGAGGTCAGAGTGAAGCATTGAGATTTGCAAATCGGCATTCCGAATTGATCAGCCTACCAATTCGTACGTACTCTCTCGGTATCAAGCTTTGTGATTTTTAGGAGCATTTTAAATAATCAACATGGGAATACATGCAAAGGGTGAACAACAAAAAAGTTTCGGAGCCTCACCATCTAGGCCTGCAACACAAGCCACTAAGAGGAGCGATTTAACAACAACAAGAAGGCCAATTGAGGGTAAAATAAACTTATGAAACCGTGTCAATAGGGTGAATGCCCATGTTGTTTGATGCGTATAGTATCGTTTAAAATTATCATTTATATTGTACTTAACTCTGATATATGTTTCATTCGAAGGATATCCTACGAAGAAGCCCAATGCGAATTCAATTGGTCAAGGAACTGCCAAGGCCAGCACAACTAATCGGCCACAGAATGGAGTAACTTCCTGCAGGACGAGTCAAACACCGAAGCCAACTGCTGGGGGTAAGCAATGATTCAAATACGACTGATTATGACTTCTTTTTTTAAGAGAAATTTTTTGTAAAAATAGTCTGCGACAGTGGGTTATTAGTCAAGAGTTCAGAGAGAATAATTCATAGTCGTAGTCTAATCTCAAGGCCATACATATCTGAATTAATTTAAGCAAGCTTTACATTCTACGCGTTCTATACATATAAGCAGAGATCAAAAGCTACCAATGGATGGACACCAATGAGCTGAAAAGATCTTAGAGTTAAATTGTCTTTGTTCCACAGCTACAACAACAAGTGCCAATGAGGAAAATGAAAAGCGCGAGGAGAAGCATTAATCTTCAAAGGGAAGAGATGGAAAGGAACAGGGGCTGTCTAAATGGGAGGACGACAGTCATCAAGCAAAAAACAGTAAATACATTACATTTTCAAAGTTCAATCCTCATCATTTGTCACAGTCATCAAACCAATCGCTAATTACCTACGTGATATTCTTATGCAGAGAAAGATATTCTAGTAATGCAAAACGTCCTCAGATCTCGCAGGGTTGAACTCATGCTTTCAGTACGTTGAGGATGGCATAAGGTTACACTTGCTCTTTCATGGAGTAATGTAAATTAAAGCTTGATTTTATTTTTCTACTATCAGAATGGTGCTGACAGAGTTATATACAATTGAAAAGTTGCCATCACAATGTACCCTTCAACAATATGATAATTGTCCTGAAGTACAGAAGGAGTATAGTCAAAACTTGCAAAGATGTTCTGATAGGGTGCACACAATCCGGTTAAGCGCCTTTAGAAGCACTCTGTGTGACAATATGCAGGAACAGCTGAAGGCTTACTTTGAATTTGAGAAAATGAATCATTTGAAATTTTCAATTCTCAATATTTTAGAAAGCCTTGTGATACAGACGCTACATTTACTTGTGCTTCCATGTCAGATTTTTACACTGACTTTCCTTCAATCACTTCAGCTGGCGCAGTGCGTACGTACGAGGAAAAGTTTATGTTAATTTGCAAATATTATTATTTGCCATTGTACCATAATGTTCGAACAATGGGGATTACTTTTGAGGAAACTTATTGTTGATGATCGTCCTAAATCTATAGACTTTGAACCAACTGATTTTTGGGCTTATTATTTGGGACAGAGTCATGTCGTTATTGACAGTCGTATACGCAATATTCTTGAGAGAATATTGGCAACTGCTTTTACCAGTGCAGATGCTGAACGAGCATTTTCAATGGTTCCCGGATTCAAAACTCCAGAACGGGAAAGCCTTTCTCCGGATACCTTGGAATCATTAGTACGGATTCAGTTCAATGGGCCTGACATTTTAAGCGATAAGAGGCTATTTGAATACACGAAAGAGTATATACAGGTTTCATATAGAGTGGACGATTACTCCCAAATTGGTGGTAGGCCAGTAAAATATTATTCGAATTCTTACACTACAAATAGTGGCACATTTAAGCATTTTTTTAAACTCGATTGTAAACTATGTCCATGTATATGATGCAATTTTATGTTGGAATTGGGAAAAAGGGCCAATAGTTTTGTTGTCAAAAATTTAATAATTTAATATAGAGTAATAAATAGTGAACGAAATAATGCAGTTCAGCCAAATTTATCATCTCATTTAAGTCCAAATTTAATTTAATACGTACACTTGTGATCAAGGTTCAATACAGTTAATTTTAATGTGGCTGATTCGATCCCCAATTAATCAAAATGGCAAATGCTTTCCTGCGGCTATTTTGACATCCCTGTTTTTAGCCACGGCTTAAGCCGTTGGCTATAGAAGAGACCTCAAAATCTCACATTTTGTGCGCCGAGCTGGAGGTC
>JAQIWI010002386.1:0-12591 GCA_034698825.1 Deuterosminthurus bicinctus | reverse complement strand
AAATCCAGACGACAAGGGTTGACATTTCGGGCCGATCATTGCTCTATGTTTACCTGAATCTTACCTTTTTAAGGCTGAAAAGAAATTGAAACGAGATCTAGTAAAATAAGACGAGTTCATGGACGTGAGTCAGAGTCAGACATTCAGTGTGAATAACGTGACTAATGGGAACCAATAGATCTAAAAAGGTTCAGGAATGAAATCCTATTGCTACACAGGATGGGACAAAACAATCCTTCTATTATTTCCTTCCAGTTATAATCTATCGACTACTCTTGTTTTCCACAGAATTGGAAATGCCTTGAGGGAGCTCAGATTGTCTGGACGACTGGCTTAATTTTTTCCAGATTGCATTTCATGCATAGGCAAAGATTGTTTTACCAAACCATCATCATCATCACCAAGTGATAGGGTATTGGCCTGAGAATCTTTTTCAAGGTTTTTTCTTGAGTAAATGTGTGTGCCAAGAGATTTTATTTTGAAAAAAGGTTTTAAATATCTTTTGGTTTTATTGGAGGTTACGTCCGTCGTCTTTCTTCACCGTTGACCATGTCGGCAAAATTCTTTTTTAAGACGAAGAAGAAACGTATGTATAACCGATGAGACGACGAGGAATCTATGAAGATGCATGGGCTCAGAGGTACTTTATCAAGATTATAGTAATGTGGAAAGGAAACCCATGACCTACTTTGTTTTCCCTAACTCCATGAATTTATCGCTTACTGTACAATTTTACGGTTCAATATTCCAGCTTTAACTAAAAGTCTACAGAGTAGGAGAGCAAGAGAGAGAGAGAGAGAGAGATGTGTGTGTAATGTATATCTTCTGAGAGAGGAAGAATTTGGGTAGAAATTTTGGGCTACAAAGATCCTTAATTTCTACGTCTCGCAGGAAGACGAAGAAGCTGACGGGGAATTAGCCTTGGTTACGTACACATCTGACTGATGTGTTACGTCAATAATACAACACGACCCTCCCGAAGGCCTCTCATTTGGCTAGACACTTGAAGATAGGTCAGTTGTGATAAGGAAACTTTTTAACATTTACCTTCTTAACACATGTCCGTCTAATAATTCGTTCCGCTTGGCTTATGCTCAGGTAAAATCCAACTCTTTGCCTTCTTTGCTTGGCTTTGCTCTGAGTATTTCAAACCAAACAATTTGCTTAACCCGTTAAGGGACAGTGGTGTGTGTCTAGTGGATAAGTTGGTATTTTAACCCAACTGATTTGTTCAAGTCTGCCGATCATGATGAAGCCTTCCGTCCCTTTCTTACCTCATATTCACAAGACCTCCTCGACTCATTACTATGGAAGCCTATACGATTAATGTGTAAAGATAATTTCCATTTCACACACGGCGCCGCTAACCCGTGAATTTCCGGTGTATAACTTTCCATGTCATTAAATGATATGCGTGTGTAAAACGAGCGGTAAACATGCTATGATATATTAATTGGACTAGATGATCAGTTCCGATAAATGACTATTAAGGAGCTTCTAAAAATTCAAAGCTTATTCTTCATCGTACAGCCTAAAGATACAGCGTCCTTTCTTATCCATGTGGAAGATCATCATTAGTACAAAGAAGCAATGAGTTAAACATCCTGGTTTGACGACTTTTCGTCCCTTGTTTTTTTATTACTAGTCGAAAAATCCTATCATCGCGTCTATTTAATTCTCAAATTTGAGCTGCAAAGGACCTCTAAGGAAGTCCTCATGCCCTTCCTCAATATTCTTAAAGCTATTACCTCCCCACCCTGTTTTCATAATGAGGCATTACAAGTACACTAAACGATTGCCTCAGACTTCCTCAAAAGGGTCCTGAGACTTTTGCCTTGGGAAGTACCGAGTATACGCGGTACCGCTCCCTCACAGTCCCTCTCTACTAGCTTCTTGTCTTCAAATTTACAAGTTGTTTCCGGCCTAGATGAATTAAATCCAAGCCCTTCTCCAACTCCATCCTTCATTGAGAATAGCCCAAGAATATATAATTTTATGCTATAAACTTTGAAATGGAATTTCCGGTCGCTTTCAAACTGACATTTTGAATTCAAAAGCCATCCTACGAAATCATATTCTTATAGACACTCGCACGCGGGTCAAACGTCTTAACATTCAGAGACAAAAGCGGTTATTTCATTAGGCTGACCACATTCTAATAAATTTGTCTACGACATGAGTAAACTTTTCACTTGATAGCTCCTACCATGTTTGGCCACATAATTTATCATTTCATGCTGTTTCTTCCCCACTCAACCTTTGACTATAACAAACGAAAGCAGAGAGATAATTAAAATCTTACATTCAGCAGATGTTAGAATAAATTTATGCATGCGTGTCTCTTAAGTACGTGGACCCACTTGGTTAAACGAAAGCAAGCATCTCTCACACTTTCTGCTGTCGTCATAATAGATTCTACATGCCAAAGACCTGCTGAAAACAATCAGAATAGACAGACTTAATAATTAAATTAATGCTAACTAGACAGGCTCTTTCGGTTATAAATCATCCCTTAATTTTCATCATTATTAATATGATAAAAAATTAATTTCCTACATGCCATATCATCAAAATTGTAATCACTTCTGTCATGTACTAGAACACCAAGATACCAGCAATAAAAAACACATTGAAATTCATTCATTCACAGCCACCACTCACGCCTTCGGACAGCCCTCACCTTCTCTCGTGAATGATAAACAACTATGAAATCTATCAGGTATAAGGGTGAAGCCGACGAAAATGAAAGTGAAAACCAAATAGATTAAGGCTACGCATACAGGGTGGTGGTAAGTTTTATGGAAATCAAAATTGTTCTACTAAAAGGGTTCTCTCCTCTCAAGTCTCAATTAAATATTCATGATACTGATAACGATACTACAGGTCTCACTTGTGCCTCTAATATGTATGCAACTGACTAACAAATTTCCTTACTCTTTACCCCTCTCTCTCTCTGGAACACGCACTTGGCTTACATGGTAATCGTAATGTAAATTTTACTACCTGCTCAACCTCACGAAATGGCCCGCATGATTCCACAAGTAAACATCAGCACGTACATACGAAATCCATATGGTTTACATTGAAATCACATGCTGGAGGGTCTACTAAAAATTCATGTATGCATGAAGCAGCCTGTTGAACTGATTTCTAAGGTTTCCTCATCCCTTCCCTCCAGTCAGAATTTCAAGGTTGATCTTGATTGTTATGCACGATTACATTCGAAAGGGAAACTGGCTTGGGTTCTCAACAAACACTGACTTGTGTGAGGTCAAGTTCAAGTTTGAAATTCAAATTCTAAATCATTCTCAAGGTTGAGGGAATACGGCGGTTAGTATTACAAGACTCCTCACAAACTTACCCTTTCATAAAAATGCTCACAACAACAGCTATTTCAAGGGACTCATTGAATAATTCACTGCACTGTAAAAAATGGACAAGCGTGACTAAGTCTCCAAAGTGTTCAGGTGCAATGAAATAACAATAACAATAATTTCAACTCCTTCTTGAACTTCCTTGATGGAGATGTTATTAATTCGTACGTTCCCGACTCCAGCTGGTACTGTTTCCGTGAATATTCAGATGAGAGAATTTAAAATTTTAATTGGAATTGTTGCATGCAAGCGCGCTGTGATGACATCTCAGTGGTTCAGGTTCATAACCAGGTATGAGCTTTCAAGTGCATTTCAAGCTCACATTAGCATTTGGAATAATAAGTTCTGAGGCATTACGGGTCCTTTGCATTCTCAATGTTCCAAATGTTAAGTAAGGACCTGGAGTTTGTGGCTATTAGACTGTGTATAACCTTGCCGTGTAGAGTTACAGTTGTGTGAAGCAAGTATATGTTGATGTATTTTATGGAAGGCAGCTGAGAGAGAGTGCATTTGTCGGTATATATCTATGATGAGGACCCTTGTGAAGGGCAATATGAAGGTGAAGGATCCTTTGGTGGCTTGGTGAGAGAGAGACGTCGGACGGACGCCAAGCACATACACACGCATTATCATTTCCTTTGTGAAAGAAACCGAGACGATTTACAGTGCATAGCTTTACAAGGATCGTAATTTAATATAAATCCTCACTGATCATTTGGAGTGAGACATTTTTTAAATGGCAAACTCTCATATAAATGCATACACAGGGTAGGGGTTTCAAGTATACAGTTGGTGGGCAGAGTATAAGAGTAGGATGGGGTCGACAAAATTGGACTGTGAGGATGATCGTCTGGTCGGAAGAATAGCCATCAAAATGTTTTTCCAATGTTTTAGAATCCTATTTGGTTGTTAAAATGAAAGGCTCTATATGGACACAGTGGTCCTATATAGCTAATATATAAAAGCTCTGTGTATTCACGGAGCATTCGAGATGGGCTGTTTAGACAAAAAAAGGAACCGATTTATATAAGAGGCAATTGACCACCTGAGCCCCGTAAATTAGGCAATTTATCATTCGGAAGACAATTTTCTCTCTCTCTCTCCATTGCAACAGCAGTTTTGCTTGAACAGATAGAGAGCGAACCCTGTCTGGTAGACAGAGAGGCCGATATCCAAGGGAATTTGGGCAGAAGTAAATTTTTCGCCCCTATTCTACGTTGAACGCACAACCGCGGAAGGAAGAGGCTAAAATTGAATCAACTTATGCTTATGATCCACTGGGTGCCTAGTTCCATTGACAGTATGCATTATTTCTCTGGTGCAATCCCACACGTAGCTCTCATTTCTTATTCGTAACCGCATGTATTCCACATCGCCTGCTGTACACTTTCTTCTTGTACATTAGCTGTGTGGAAATGAAGTGATCATCATCATGTTCCCTTGCAGTGGCGTACGAACAGCATTAGAGAATAAGAAATTCATTGTGAGAGTCAAGAATTTAGTATTTGGGGAAAATTGCTTTGCCTTGCTTGGGTGCATGAGTTTGTGTTATGTAAGCGAAGCTCATACTGTACCCTCTTCGTATACGGGCTACACAGGTGCTTTCGACCTCTATTATATGAGCCTTTAGTGGCATCAGCCAATATTACACTATTTTCGGCGTACTTTTTACGCCCTCAAACAGCCGTCTCCCTGTCAATTTGGAAGCCAAAACCAACGGTCGTAATTTGTTTCTTTCTAGCATTACTATCCTGTGCACGATATTGCTGTGAAGGCACCCAGGGTAGTCATCCATTATTATCAAGTTATGGCTGGATTTTACTAATTTCTCTCAACGTTAATAAATGGTTTGGAAAACAGTTTGCTTCCGCCCGCCACAAAATTCTCCTCAGCAAAGGTGTGCAGCCTTTAACGATACTCAATTGATTACATATTGCACCGGACTATTTAAACTGTTTCAAATTAATTTGAGAAGAAGTGCCTCTCGACAAAACTACATAGCAAAGTGTTCCGCACACAAGGCCTCCGGATATGTCTACTCACTCATTCCTATATAAGTATACAGTTGTTGGTGCTCTGTGAGAATTTCAAATCCTTCTTTTCAGCTGGGAAGCTTTAATAATTTTGGGATGCCATTCTGCAGATACTCATCATTACACGTGTGTGTGCGTAAATGTGTGAGGTCAATTAACGGGAATGGCTAGGGGTAGTTTAGACATTACCTCTGGAGAGATAACCTTTCAAGTCGCCCATCTTTTCGTTTCGATTTAAAGTGTACAAATTTAGTTGCACTACGTGTTGTGAAACCGCAATGCTAATAACTACCTATGAAAATATATTTGATGTGAGCTGAATGCAGTCTGTTGGGGTAAAAACGATCAAAGAGCAGGGAAAGAGTCAAGGGGAACTGGACATGCATCTCCTCTTGCATCCAAACATGCAATAGATTGCAAGGGACAGCTAATGGATTCATGAGCAATAGGCTGCTTCTATCAAAGGGAATCGTATAGTTAGTATGAGATTCTCTTCATTTTCAATGCAGCTCACGCCTGCCAACTTTGAATCCAGTGGTTCCGTTTTATAAAGCATGAGAATTTTGTGTGTGTGTGTGTGTGAACGCAACTGTGTGCATAAGTGTAAAAGTTACCGTACTTTGGAAGAATATCTCTGAAACTTAAGATTGGCATCCAACACGTTAGTCTCCTCAGCTGCATAACTTTCCAACGTTGTAACCCACGGAGACATGGAGTAGCGAGGCAATGCAAGCTCTAATTCACGGACAACTTCCCACCTCAAACACAGAGATAAAGGCATAAAGCAAAAAGTCAAGCAAAGGACAGAGAAATACACGGGGGCACATAATAAGTGAGCTGGTGTAGCAAGAGAGGAATCCAAGGAGGGGTCTGTCAAGCTGACCTCCCTCACTGAATGTCAATCTGAATGTCAAGCTCGCAAATTGGGGTGCCGAGACAGTGTAGAAGGCGTGCTGAGACTCACAATTTTCACTTCAAATTGATCCCCGCACATAACATTACATACACATCCCACAAGCCAGCCAGCACAGCATTATGCATTATTACCATCCTTGTTACACTTACCACACCAAGGATCCCTTCTCTCTCCCGCTCCTCTCTTTCTCTCTCTCGGTGTGTGTACATAAAAATCTATCAGGGAAAAACCAAGGCACCGGAAGAAATACAAAACAGCAGTCTCCATAGCCCCACACATTCACACACCCAATCCTCTGTCCCACACGCACACATATGCAGGCACAGTTCAAAGAAAACGAGTGCTGAATAATAACACTGCAACTTATATGCCTTGATTTTCGACAGATGCAATCAAATGGAATATTCTTCTCATGCTGCTCACCACCAAAGCAAGTCAACTGTGAAATAAATGACAACGTAGCCACACTATCTCCAATGAAGCATAGCGAGAGAGAAAGAGAAATGAAGTGAGCGTGGAAGAGCATAGAACATCCAAGTACTCCAAGTCGTCCGTTGTGTGAAATTCAAATCTTGTAGTATTCGAAGGATAAAAAAAAGTGTCCAAAAAGTTTCCTTCTCGTCCCGAAAGGCATCCCGATAGAGAAGAGGTAGAAGAGTAAGTGAAAGGGTTACACGCAGTTCTGAAAGAGAACAAAATGGAGCATACATGAAGGATACGGTGAAAGATAAGAATACGGCGTGAGAGGATTATTGAGAAGCGCTGAGTGGGAGCAAGTTATTTGTTCCAATTGAATAAAAGTTCACGCTCAACTCACAATCATGTTACGCTACTTGCTGTATCAAAATCAATGCACTACTTCTGCAGTCGAGGAACTCGGGCTCCTTTAGTCTTTCAAATTTAAGCATAATATCCATCAACACTCATGCTACAGCTTAGTATCAACACTACAGAAATTATTACAGATACAATCGGTTCGTAGATACATTTTCAAAAAAAAAACAATTTTAAACACCAATCGTAGATTAAAACACCTTGTCCATCGGCTAGCGCTGTCTAATTCTAATGCACCATCAGTACCACCTCAAAGTACATTATAAGGGCCATGGGAGCTTTTGAATCGAATTCAACAAAGTTTAGCACGATGATGACAACTTTTTGAGGGTGCAAGTCCATGAAAACTTCAAGAACAGAGAAAGTCGATGGAAACATCAATTTTTCCCTTTTGCGACCTAAGGAGAATATATTCCTCACAATTCTGGCACAGAAGCACGAACTATTTGAACAAAAGTCACACACCTTTTAAGCCCTTTCCTCTCTCCATAGGGAGGACATGAGCATGAGCTTTAATTTGACTTGAAATTGGTCCACATTCAATTTAATGGACAAACTGAGTAGCAGTGTAGTAAGAAATTTCCGCAGCAGCTTTTTTTTTATTCACATCCATCTGTGGACCAATTTAGTTGAGAAAAGCATGTGGTGGAAGGAGTGTGTGTAAGTATGACTGAGTGAAAAAGCAAAAAGCTGCTGAAATGGATGTGAGAGCGATTTGGAAAATTTCTTTACCCTCCTTACTATATACACATAGAGTGTCTCACTAATAATAATGGGCTCAGAGTTTTGGCTACTAGTGCCGGGGAGGCTGTCAGGGATAATTCATACTTTATGGAGGCGTGTTTGAAGGATGGAGAAGCAGTAAAGTAAAGGAGGAGGCGAAGAAGAGGTAAGGAAAAGAAAACTCTAAGAATCGATAAGGTAAAAGCAAGTGTTGAGCTAAAGTTGGGAGTAATAACAAGACGAACGGCGGCGTGCCTCCGTGAAAAAAGGCTGCGAGAGAGTATGAAGCTGAGGAATACGGAAAGGATGGGAAGAAGGGAAAGTGATAGCTGATATCAGAATTGGAATACGATCCGATAGTCTAAAAATAAGAAAATATACGAGCAAGAGAGGACCGACATGTTCCTTCCATACTAAAAGAGAAGAGCGGGCTTGGGAATGCAAAGCTCTCTCTCTCTCTCTCACCAGCATCAGCAGCCACAAGAAAGGGAAGGGGGATAGAGAAAGAGAGAGAGAGAAAAGAGGAAAAAATACGGCAGATTTATTGATGAAATTCCTTTCGGAATTCGAATAATATTTTTGCAGAAGAAATTCTCTCTCTTCTATCTTTCCCTACTTTATATGAGGACAGTGTGTGTATGTGTGCGTACTATTCCCAAGTTGCTCAACTTGAATCCTCATGTATAGTCATATATGCGCCCTTCTTATTCCCCTTCTTCTCATGCTGCCAACAGCCACAATCTTATAGACAGTGATCCCTTGTTGCGAGTAGAAGAATGTGAAAAAGATAGGATTTCACAATCGCTTCCACATATAAATGCATACAAAGTATTATCAATTGACGCCGACACATATATATCCACCACGTTTCTTTCCTACGTGCGCGGTCGCGTTACATATGAAAGCATTGCATTGCTGCCTGCCACCAACTCAAGCCCCACACAGTCAGGGAATGGCCAGATGGATAGGAATAAAAAGGGAATTTGGAAATCTCGCTTTCTCCTTTCTTTCTTTTCACTCTCTCCTCACAATCTCTCCTCGCCTTCTCTCGCACACACACATACACACGCTCTCTCCTTATTATTCTTAATACTTACTCCCTCACTTTCACTTTACCCAATCACACTGTCCATATGCAGTAATTTCTCGTCTTGTTAGCACCACCACTACCATCCCTTCTCATCTAATCCTGTCACCATGACCACTCAAAGCAGCTCACAAAGCTCCTATGCAACACATTCTGTCACATCCTTCACTAATCATAAATTCAATGTAAGGAAATGTTCTAATATATTTCTCCATGTGAATACCTCTGTCTGCTGGATATATGAAGAAGGCGAGGGGGGTGAAGGAGGAAGAAGAAAAAGAGGATGTGAAAGCAATATTAATCTTAAGATGCTCATTCCACCAACACCAGCTCCTTTTCATTTACGCCGTCGTCCTCCTCCTCACCAGTGTTACTGCAGCCTATTCAATCCTATACACAGTCTCATTTAATTCCGTAAGGGAAAAGTAGCATGCTGGACTCATGCTGCTGCTGCTCTCACATGTAGTCATGCTGGCTGGCTCATTGTATAGGACTAGAGTGGTAGAGCTAATCTTGTAATCCAGAGAAAAAAATTGCTATTCAAGGCATACGGCTGTGTGAAATATTACTTTCCTGGACACACTACTAGAAACTGCATATGCATTAAGGTCCACTCATACAGAAAAGTCCTCACACGCACTTAATACATAAGCCACCACCATAGCCAAGAGGTCCTGCTGTGCGATCCAAGGCGGTGAAATGACAATTACGTTGAATATGAGAGTGTGACGCTTCACCACGCAATCCATATTACATTTCCATGTTGTCCAATACACTCGCGACTTGGTTTGCGTGCAAGAGATGCCTAGCCAATCTTTCTCACTAAACACACACAACCTCTGTATTCATGCTCATGGAAAACTTCCGTTAAAATTAAATGCCTAATTTATTCCATTGTGAGGCGACTAGTCATTGTGTAAATAATTTAGTATGCCGATTCAATTGGCTCAATGCTTGGCCGGAATGAAAGACGATAATTCTCAAAGTAATTTCTTTAAAAGGAATTTATCCTCTTGTGAGTACTCTTCTGGTCAGTATGAAGACGTAGTATACATATTATATGTTTGCGGGTATAACGATCATGAAATTTATTCCTAGTGTAGTCAATCGGGTGCATGCATATAAATTCCCTTCATATTACCGAGGTAAAAGGCGCTATATAGGAGAAAGTTGGCTAGCTTGGTGCAATATATTTTCAATGGAGAGTCAACATGATGGTAGTAGTGAAATGTACCCAATAAACCGGAGCTCAAGAGGTAGGTGGGGATTTGAGAATGGCAGGAGTAGGAGCAGATATAAGCTAAAAATTCAACTCAAGTTGCCCTCCTGAGTAGTGCGAGAATAATTTCAACTCGTATAAGATGGCTTCTTTTTTTCAAATTCATTACACTAACGCCCACACAACCTCCTCCTGTCCGTCCACTATAAATTCAACGGCTGAATGTGTACGGGACTGCAGAGGAGGAGAATGTGCTACTATGGGAATGGCTCTAGAATTCATGAACTTGCTCCTATTATTACAATGGAAATTGCAGAAGGAATTAAGCATATGTGAGCTTGTGGAGTTACATTTGTATGCTTGCGTACGAGACAGAGAGAGACATGCGGAGAAAGTACCATAAGATGTAAAAGAAATGGAAGAGAAGGGCTTTATTTTAAGCCTTTCTAGTGTATGCGGGAAAGGAAAAGGAGAGCGCTTTAGGAGTGTCTATGAGCGTTTATACTCTCCTCTCACACAAGGCATTACATTAAACATTACAAGGAAGGGAGAATTTGAGAGCAGAGAGTGGAGATTCCCTGCTAAATTTTCATGCAGTTTCCGCCAAGATAGAATAGTCCCGACCGTTTCGGCCCATAAGTTGCTGAATTTTCACCGACTAGACCATAATAATATGGCCTCTTTGCTCTCACTACTATAGTCTTTCCTATGCTTATGTATGTAACATGATACATAATCAAGCCCACCTTACATATAACACTACGGCAACGAGGGCATAGTTTGCTAAGAATACAGACTGATACTATGGAAAAGAATTTGAAATAGAAGGCTATGTGGTCTTGTGTAATAATGTGAACGTACTGTGTGAGAGACTGAGGAAATCAGAAGCAGAAGGAGAGGGAATAGGAGTTTATATACAGAACGAGAGAGCGAGTATATGATAATACATTTGAATTACGCAGGGAATGGGATGCGGTCAATAAAATCCATCTTTATGGTTACCCAGACGATTCTATTTGAATTTTTCTGGCCGAATAAAATATTTTTTCTCGATGTCCATGGACCCCCGCTGACCAACAAACTCAAGACGGAGAAAAAAGAGTGAGAGAGAGAGAAATATATTGCTCAGCAAACTCATCGCCTCGCCCCATTCCATTTACATATGGAATACAAAAGGGCCTTTACTACAGCTTCACATCCAGTCTTAACATTCTCATACACACACAGTTGTTCACTTATTCATGAAATTCATCTTCTTTTCCAACACTATAAGAATTCCTTATTTTCACCACAATTCCTTTGTTTTATGTCTACCATTCCACCGCTCATTATTAAAGCATCAAGTTTAAATGCATTTTCCACTTGCCCACTCTCTCTCTCTCTCTCTGTCGACTGCAGGGAAATGTATAAGTGGAAGCAGGGGGAAGGGTTGCTTGAAGAGCTTCAAGATGGACAGGAGATTGATCCCTTGTGGATGGACCCGGATTTGTCTAAGTCTTTGTTCAGTAAACATTATTGCATTGAGTACATAAAAAGGGTTCACTCCTTGTTTACCACCATTATTTTCAGGTTCATTATTTGAAGATGAGACGCCATAGGAAATTGAACGGATGACAGAAAGATCATGAGTAAATCTCTGATCGGATGTACAAGGTTTCGGTCTAATGTCTTTGCTATCTCAAAGTTGCAGGAATACGATTGCATGTCTGGCTCATTATTGATAAAAATTCAAGTAAAATTCGCACATTTGTAAAGGGAAAAGTCATAGTTCATGACTTCAAGGGAACCTTTACGTGCAAGAGGTTCAAGTTTGCACAGGAAATATTCCATGGCGTAGGAGAAAGCAACATGACACTTGGAGAGCGGCAGGTGCACGGTGGACGTTACATTTACAGTAAAAGAACATGAAATGGATAAGGTCTCCCCTATGATTTTTAAGAGCACTACTACTAACTTGCTTGCTTGCTCACGAGAGAGATCTATTTTTCTACATAATGTTTATTTTGTTTCAAGTGGAACTTATACTATGAGATGGAAGTGAGTTGAGAACGCTGTGAAAATCCTAACATATCCGACGTCATTCGCTCCGCTTAGTTTTCCCCTTGGACTCTATCTTTCTCTCTCACTTTTGTTTTATTTATAATGTCGCTACAGTAGTCGTCCTCCACCCTTCTTTTCCATCACAAGGGCACTTATATTGACCAGCCAATTTTCATTTTTCTGTTTGTACAGTTACTCAACTTGATAAAATGAGTCGTATACTAAAGGCAGGGCGAGAGCAGGATGCAAGAGAGGGATGAAACTAGATTCTGCTTTCAGATTAAAAAAGCAGAAGAGAGAAAGACAGAAAGATGTTCGGATGGTTGATTACTACATGATACATTTTATGTGTAGGTAGCATTATA
>JAQIWI010002385.1:0-12598 GCA_034698825.1 Deuterosminthurus bicinctus | reverse complement strand
TGTACAAAATTTCAGCCAAATCGGTCTACAAATTCCGGAGATACGCGGTCCGCAACATCCGATGTCACGCATGTTACCCACCCCCTACCTCCCGTGCTTAAGGGGTGGGGAGACTTTTGTTCATAGTTACGAACTTAGGTCACGATGAGCTACCATAAATAACAATATGACGTGTTTTTGCATGTTTGAATATTTTCCAGGTTGATCAATAAAATACAGTCTCGTAAGAATAAATAAATGATAATTTTTAAAGGAGTTATCACCGCATGCCTTGGTCTGGAGTGTGCAATAGTACAGGTGACCTTCATATCAAACGTCTGTGTGACAACTTACTGCATATGTGTACACACCCTTGCTATCAAGAATAAAGCTGCCTTAATGCTGGCCATGTGGATAAAATCGATCAGGCCATCATCTGACCTTGGTCTCCTCCTCCTCTACTCCAGCTCAGTCAGTCAGTGTTGTTCCAGCGACTGACTGACTGAGTTTGATTCCAGCAGCACTTGTTTCAAGTGAAAAACTGTACATTTGATTGTCATGTCTTATGTCATTGGTGTTGATTGTGGCTCGGGTAGCGTTCGTGCAGGGCTGTTTGACTGCACTGGAAATCTCCTTCATGTTGCTGTCAAAGAGATTCTGATTAACAATCCCGAGCCGGGTTATTATGAGCAGAGCAGTGAGGATATTTGGAATGCTGTGTCGTATACTGTGAAGGTAATTGCACCTACTTTTGTTATAATGTAATAGAAAACTTTAAAATAAACTGAAATTTGTACGCAGGAAGTTACCAAGAACGTTGAAGAGGACAAAGTTGCTGGAATCTCCTTCTGTGCTACATGCTCCCTCGTTGCCATAGGCGAGCAAAATCAGCCCGTTTCTATCAACAAAGGTAAGTACTAAAATCCATAACCAAGATTTACTGTTTGCAACTCCACTTTGTATCACAGAAAATTCGGAGTCGGAATGGAACATCGTCATGTGGATGGACCACCGAGCGGGTCAAGAGGCAGATTTTATCAACAGTACGGGTCACAAGGTCCTTCAATACGTTGGTGGGTCAATCTCATTAGAAATGGAAACGCCGAAGCTGTTGTGGCTAAAGAAAAACCTGGCGGATCGCTACCAAGCAACACGACACTTTTTTGACCTTGGCGACTTTCTTCGATGGAAGGCAACGGGGTCCCTTCGACGATCCGTTTGTTGCATCGGTTGTAAATGGACATTTGTGAATAGTCCAGAGGAAAGCACGTGGGATGAATCATACTTTAAGCAAATTGGTATTGAGGATGCTATCCCTAAAATTGGAAGCACAATTTCATTTCCTGGAGATTCGGACCAAATTTCACTTGAAGCTGCAAAAGAACTTGGACTGAGCAGATTTGCCAAAGTGGGCTTTTCTATGATTGATGCTCATTCGGGCGTGTTGGGCATGATTGGATGTCATAACCCGGGTCAAGTTCTTCCAAATGCTTCGGAGAGACTGAGCATTATTTGCGGAACATCGAATTGTCATATGGCTCTGAGCAAGGAGAGCTTGCTGGTGCCGGGGGTTTGGGGACCTTACTATGGAGTCATTTTGAGCCATTTGTACTTGAACGAAGGAGGACAAAGTGCTGCTGGAAAGTTGCTGGATCATGTTGTCATGAATCATGCGGCCTATCCTGAGCTTTTGAAGGACGCAGGAAGTCATGGGTAAAAGCCCAATATTTGAAATAAAAAATTTGCTGCAGTTTTTGCATGCATTTTGATTTGCTTTTGTTGCAGGAAAGCACTGAGTAAGTTGGAAGAAATTTTAAAGCAAGTTGCACCAGAGGAAGGTCAAATTGCAAGGCTAACTTCTGACTTGCATATTTGGCCGGATTTCCATGGGAATCGATCTCCATTGGCTGACGCTTCTTTGAAAGGCATGGTAAGGTCACATCACTACGGCTCATTTATTTAAATACTACAAACGTTTGATTTTTTAACCAGATTTCAGGTCTGACACTTGCAAGCACAAGAGAATCTCTTGCAGTACTTTATTTGGCAACAATTCAAGCGCTATCAGTGAGCAAATCCCTTCAAAAAATTCAATTCCAAAGTAATTATCAAATTTTAAGCCATGATTTTTAATGTTTTTGCAGTACGGAAGCCGACATATTCAAGACTCCCTTACAAAATCTGGTCACAAATTTAGCGAAATTGTTCTTTGTGGTGGACTGACGAAGTCAAAACTGTTTGTGCAAATGCATGCGGATATCTTGGGACTGCCGGTTGTTATTCCCAACTGTACAGAACCTGTACTCCTTGGTGCTGCAATGTCAGCTGCAGCGTCAAATGGTGTTGAGTTGGATAAAGTTGTGGCCCAAATGGCCGGTGGGTGTCAACGAATTGAGCCAAGAGCAGCTGATAAGCCGTAAGTTCTTTACTTCAATTTAAATTTTTCAATTGAAATGCAATGAATTTAAAAGAATGCGCATTGGAATTAATGTGATTTTTTGTGTATTTTTTGAAGATATCATGACAAGAAGTACCAAGTGTTTCTACGAATGGTTCAAGATCAACGTGACTACCGGTCAATCATGAGCCAGTGACTGCCGACGATCACGAGAAATGAAATTCAATGCAAAATTGTCATTAAGTCGTTCTGTATGACAGAATTCCATAGTTTTGTAGCCCATTCATATTAAAACTGAAGTCTCAAAGTTTTTTACTGCAACTGTTTTGGCTGTGGCTCCAAATAAACTGAGCTGTACTTTATATGGTTAAAAAAAATGAGAAGTTTAGAAGTGGTCTCTTGTTAGCTTAGCTATATCACAAAAAATTTATAATGGTTAGTTGGATCTGTATGTTGACAAACGAGTTTGTTAGTGTTTCTAGTAATACTTTAATGGGCGTTTTTCTTGTAATATTCCAGTAATGAGGTCTTTAAATTTGTGAGGATACTAGAACTTATGATGAATGGATAATCAAAAGATGATTTTAATAATTTTGTCATCGTTAGACCCGCGTACAATGAACTATTGTTGTTACTTATAGAAGCAACTAATTGAGATTAAAGTGAGGCTTTCTTCAAGGTTAGCACCTCATTTGTGTTCATATTGTCAACCATAGTACACTATTTTTCCCAATTTTTTGTCTTTTCTTTGCTAAAGGATAAAATTCAAAGATGTCAGCTAGCCCCGCCTATGGACCAACATTCAGCTACCAAGTAGATCCACTACTAAACGTTTCGCATCTCATTGACCTCTACGCCGGCTGTCTTACTCATGTCGTTGATACTGACGGTTTGTTCCAACTGGCCGATCACCAAAGTCCGATCGTTCTATCCTACAAAAGCCGAATTTTGAACTCGAGCACAGGCTACCAAACAAGTTTTGCTCGAGTCAGGTACCCGCGATGTTTACTTACCATAGCATCTCTTTTCATGGCATGGGAATACAAGCCTGATACTTTAATGCACTACATGGTTCCAACTGCCTACGACGTTATCTACAAATCAGGTCTTCCTACTACGAATTTTGCAAAGGTTTATCCACAGTCCTTTATTATTCTAACTAGCAGACGCTTTCGTTCCATGGATTTTCAGCTAAAATATGGAGCCAAGTTCAACTGCATCAACGACTTGTCTCCATTCTTCGCTCTGCAACTTAGTCAGGATCTAAATGAATTTCCTCGAATTTTGGGAGCCCCGATTCACAAGGACTTCTCCCACCTCACTTTCAATTGTTCTACTCTTGAGTCCTGTAGAAATTCAATGGAACATGCAACAACGGGCATCGCAAATCTTGTGAGTGTTTCTTGGAATTTTTTTATGTTTGATGGTATTTCACGGGATGTAAATCCTTTCGAAAGAGGTGTGCACGCTGGAATAAACGAAGCCATAGACAGTTTCGTTCTTGGACCACAAATCCAGCGCTCCTTTATCGCAGGCGACAGTTCTCCCAATTTTTTTGAAGATATTGGCCCCGTCTGGCTACCTGCTGAAGTTGTTACAATTGGCAGAACGACTCTAGTAAAATTTGTCACAACTGCGGGTGTTTACACCCCTCAATCATCCTACCGCGTATACATCTCACCATTTTCACCAAATGTATGGCTAAGTATTTTTGTTTGTGCTGGAATCTCGTTTACTACCATGTATGGTGTCTTTGGAATGGAACGAGAAATCGAAATCGGACAGGCCAGTTTGGGTGTAGAGCTGACAATTTGGATGTTGGCTATAACAATTGGTCAGTACAAACATTCAGGCATCCCCCTTATATCAGGCCGATTGCACCAACAAGTGATCTGGACTACTGTAGCTCCTGTTGCCGCTGCATGGCTCATTCTGTCAACCTTCCTGGCCTATGCTTATTCAGCCGCCTTTAGCTCAGATGCAACGAGAAATTTTAACTACCTTACAAATTATACGGAATATCTTCAACTTCCACATGACACGCTCACATATATTTTGGTTAACGAATCTCATGTGAAACGATATCAACCAAAAAGTCCACTCAAAAGTTTGAGAACTATAGCCAATTTTTGTGAAACATATGAATGGCTCCCTGCCGCATGCAGGATCTACGGGGCTTTTCATAGGGCGCTTTTCCGAGCGGGGTACGATAAGAGTAGAGACACGAGTACAGCGAATGATCCATGGTTGAAAAAACTACGAAGAGAGCGTCTAGAAGACGAACGTTTTAAAATTTCTTGTCTGTTTCTCAATGCGTCATTGTTAAGTGCAAACATGGGACCCATCAGGCACGTACTTCATCAGCCAGGGAAGCCGCTGGCGTTTTTGCTAAATGACCATAACTTTCAAAAATACTGGCAGCTCTTTGTTCAAATCATGCAAAGCAATCCGAAGATCAAGGTAGCGAACAACTTTGATAGTACGGACCCGTTTCTTTCACAGCCAGTTGCTTATCAATTTACGAGTGGATTACATCCAGCGTTCAAAGGCTCGGCTGTAGCACGCATGAAAATTTTGTCGAGCTCAGGAATTTATAGTCTGTGGGCCAAATGGCACCGTATCAAGTTCACTGATGGCGGTCTACATCATGACGAGACGAGGCTTCATCAAGAAAACCGAGTGGATCCTGTGTCATTTTACAACTCTGGGACTTTGTGGGTCTTTCATGCTCAAACATTAGTGTGGTTGGTAGCTACAGGTGTACTAATAGGCGAGGTAATGTTTAAAGCGTTCACCGGATCACGGGTGTTGTCCAAAGTTAATCCTTCAGCCTGAAAATGAAGCTTAACAGTAAATGTGAAGATGCTGCAAACATTTAGTTGCAGTTCCCTCACTGCGGAAGACAATACACTGCAGCATAATTGAATGAAGTGGAAGCTAGATATTATTCGCTTACTCCACCAGAAATTATGAGTAAACCATGAGATCGGAGGAAAATATAGTTTGAGAAGTGTCACGAATCGGGGTGCGAATACATGCACACATGTCCGTCTAATCAATAAGGTAAACGAAAGGCACACACACAAGAGTTAGTTCATTAATAAGCACAAACGGACGAACCGAAAATAATCTCTTGGCGGTATGTGGAAGTGGAACGGAAAAAGCCAGGCGAGCTCCCACTATTATTCGAATCAGATGGATCTAGAGCTTTTGCAGTCCCGTACAGTTACGCCTCTAAACCCCGCGCCAAATCAACCAACAAGGTAACCACAAAAAGCCGAGCCAACGAACCAATCTCAATAAGTCATATCAAGAATAACTGTAACGAACTTTTCGATACCCGTGGCAAATATGATGCTCATGAACAGAAATGTGATAATATTTGTACTTGAACGAAGAAGGGCAAAGTGCGGCTGGAAAGATGTTGGATCATGTTGTCACGAACCATGCAGGGTAAGGAACTTTTGAAGGACGCCGAAAGCCATGGGTTAGAGCCCAGTATTTTTAGTCAAAAATTGGCTACACGCTCATGCATTTTGTTTGTTTTTGTTGCGGGAAAGCACTAAAGTAAGCTGGAAGAAATTTTAAAGCAAGTATGTGACGTTATTCAAAACTTGTAGCCCGTTCATGTTCAGCGCTAAAATCAGTTTTTTAATGCTAATTTATTGATTGTGGCTCTAAATAAACTGAGCTACACACTAGTTGTCTTTAAACAAGTAGCTCCTCCGGTACTTCTTGTATTGGTTAAATTTTTCAATCGATCTGGGTACTTGAGAACGGAAATACGCTGCAGAAAATCCCTCAATAAAGTAACGTACTCCTCTGGATTCTCTCTCATGTGACAGACATGCGTCGAACGTTGCCAAATCTTCCAATAAACCTAAAATTTAACAAAACATCCGGTCACCATGGCATGGCATTATGTAATGCTCAAAGTAAGAGTAGACTGTTTTAAATTAAAACCCTCACTCTGCTGCCATAGCTCTGCCACTCCTCAGCACACTTTGCCACCACGGAGCACAACGCCGTGGAATCATTCTCCGATGTGAACAAAAGAAAATCTGTCATTTTTGTATTCAAATGAAGAAATCCATGTGCTGCAGCTCGGTAGTACTTCGAGCTTGTGATGTGGAATTTCATGTGAAATCTGCGATTAATCGCAAACAAAGTTCCATGTCCATAGAGTTGAATTAAAGTAAAAGCTGACAAGTAACGTTAAAATTACGTACGTGAGATAATTCTTCACAACTTTCTGCAGCGCAGGGTTATTGGGAAATGCAGTAAAGCCGCCGACCTCTGGTAGCCTTTCCATGTTGATGAATGGGCTGTCCCACACTTGTCCAACGATTTTGTCATGCAAAAAGCTGAACTTTTCGGGCTCTCTGTTTACATAATCGAGTAAATAGCCCCAGCCCATCGCACCAACGGAGAAGCAGTGAAGAACGATGGGCCCGTAGTGCTGATTGTTGTAGCAAAACTCCAATATGTCACGCGCCATGCTCTACAAACAAGTCACGCCAGCATGTTACCATATAACTCGAAAGATCATTCAACTGGCCAAAAGTTATAAGCTTTCAATTTATACATCGGCTTACCTTTGGTGACGTGACAGGCCTGAAAATTTGATTTGCGGTAGTGTTGTACAGCAACACATCAAAATCTTGGTCAAGGTAAAATTGCGCAAATTTCATGATATGGCGTTTCTTTCCCAAAAACCAACCAATCATGATACAAAGTCGGTACTCCTCCCCGAAGTAATTCAGGATTTCGAGAGTTGCAAAACGTTTATTTAGCTGATCGTCTGCAAGTCTCCGAGGCTTTGTGGAAAGCAGCACCAAATTCGGCGTCAGTTGGAGTTCATGCACGGATTGCGATGACATTTTAAGTCACGATTTGGTTTCTAAGGTTGCTCTAAACTGGAAAGCAACAAGTGAAATGTGAGGAGGAGGTGCTTTGAATGAAACCAGAGCTGCTTGAATACCTACTGCAAACTCAAAGTACACTATTAATCAAGGGCACGCGTGACAAAGGACAAGTTAATGCATTAATAAATTCACATCAAAAACCTTCTATATAAAGCTGCTTAATTGATAAAACTAGATTTTTTTACTGCGATGATTTGTAATCGGAACTTAGTTGATAAAATTATACTATGGAATCAAATTCAAGGTATGGGAAATGGACAATCCAAGGGGCTACTAAACAATAAATGCATTGCAAACAGGAAATGTTGTGGTATTGTTTAATTAATCAGGGGTGAGCTTCTTAAAAAAATTCAAAGTAAAGATGAGGCATGAGGTAAACTAGAGAAACAGATTTGTGGCTGCGTTGAGCGAGATTATGAATGCGCAAGAGTGGACGGACAATTGTTATTTGGTCACGTTCGGTGGGTCCTGGGGACTGGAATTGAGACTATACTCGTTTTCCATAACCTCCATATGTTAGCTTTGTTTTGATCCCAAAGTTGTTGTAATTCAATGTCGTGATTCTTTGGAATTTCATTGTCCATTTGTTCGGGGTATTCCGCACTTTTAAATATGGCTGTGGAAATTCTGAATGGCAGTTTCATGTTCAAAAGTTTGGCCCACCACTTGATCATGATGATGAGTTGAACTGTGCAGCTCGTGCAGCATCGTACAGCTTTTGTCCCAACTGCACATTGCATGCAAGATATAAAGTTGGCAAAGCAACGTGGATTGAAGGCTCAAGTTTATTTTATTTCTTTACTAACACACAACTCAACTTGTGTGTAAACTTACAAAAAGTTCATTTTGACTACAAAAGCAAAAATGTTTTAGTTTTTGGAGTTGAGATAATCGTCGGGAAGAACTTCGCGAGGAAGTTTTTTGAGCAACTTTGGCAGCCATTTGTCCTTCTGCGTACCATAAATTTCTGCATTATCAAGTACACCTCCCATCAAAGGCTTAGCAAGGTTCATCATTGTCTGCGCAGCAAAGTTGGCTGGAATAAAAATGGAACAAATTGACATAATTACACATCATTTCTTTGGATTCAAATATAAAGCAATCGTTCAACTTACTGTTAATCATATAAACAGTCTTTAGGACCCTTGAAGTTTTTTCTAGCGTTGTTAACTGTCTTAAGGCCAATTTGAGCGCTTCGCGGTTGTTGAAATTGTTCAATGAGAATCCCTCCCAGTCAAAGATCATGACGACACCGCCATTCTGGTCCCCTTCTTTGAGAAATCGGTGCAAGTACTGCTCGTAGTATTTGTCAAAAAGGGTTCGACTCTCACTCCCGTCCTTGGCCACGAGGTCAGAAAATCGCCATTTCCCAAATTCTTTTAAGAAAACTGAAATTTACAACAACGTTAACAAAATTATTGGGATGCCATTTGGTAAAATCCTTGCTAACAAAATGTACTCACCCACTGCCCCTTCCTCATCTTTGCCTGTAATTCGATAAGGAAACCATTCCTTGAGCTCCTTCGGAGGATCCCAAGTGTCGGCCCAATCCTCACCAATAATTTCTTTCACAGCCCCTTGGATATCCTTGCCCGAATCATGGTTGACTTCCAAGTGAATATTGAGCAAATCAACGTAGCCTTCCTGCTCGTGCTTCCCTGCCTCAGCGGAGTCGTCCTGAGGATAGCAAAAGACTTGAAGTGCTATCGAGGCAAGAACAGCTGCGCCAAAGGTCTTCATTGTTGGAATTAGTTAGCCGGCTAAAAGATATCTCAGACTGCGTGGCTTATTGGGAAAAATTGAATTTATACTTTCGTACTCCATGATTGTAATCTTCCGACCACTTCAAGTCTGCAAAAGCAAATCAAAATTTGTCAATGATTTTTATGGCAACTCTGACGTCAGATAATGCAGAGAGAAGCTTTCTAAGGTTCTACAAGGAAAAGCTATTTGTGTCCAGGATGTGATTTTAATAACTGATTAAGGTGAGTTGAAACACTAGTCACAGATGTAAAAAATATAAAGTTGGCTTACTCACAACACTTGCTATCCTTGTATTGGAAGGAATGAATGCGTCACAGAAACATAATTTAGCAAATGGTTGGCATTGCTATCGCATTATCAGGTGTGGGACGTATATTGTAGATTATGAAAGTTCTAATTCGATCATGTAAAAGCTTTCTATTTCAGGTCTCAGGTTGTGCTCAACACGCAGGGAATGAATTCAATTGTCCATTTTTCTTTTATTGCTCGTCATGTTGGCCTTTCTGAGCTTCAGATTATTCCCTTACCTTCCTCATTGGCTTCCTAATTATGATTCTTGCTTTTACTTCAGTGAGTCATTGTTGTGTACGATGGGCAAAAACTTTGATGAAGCTAGGATGGATGGAACTTGCACTGAGTCTTATGCACAAAATGGCGGCTTGAATGTACTAAGTAGCACTGGAAGATGTCACCGGAACTTCCAATTTAGAGGATGCACTTGACAAATCAGGAATAAAGCACGGGGGAAAAGCACGACTGGTTTATAATGTGCCGACAAAACATTAATGTAGTTTATCAATAATAAAATCACAATTGTTAGTAAAACTAAGAACACTAAAAACTTGGTGCTACTTCTTTGGATGCCCTCGATCAACCCCCAGATACAAAGGTTTGACTAATTGACGAGCGACAAGGTTACGGTTATTAGCATAAATACAAAGAATAGACTTAGCATAGTATAAGAGTTTAGTTAGGACTTAAAAATAGACACATCTTATACATACAGTTAATGCCCAAAATTAAGAGTAACGTTGGGTTTTTAAAACGCATGCGCGTGTATCTTCTGCCCAACACAACGTAGGGACACCAAAATTGCAGGAAAACTAGAGAATGTCTTCTAGTTTATGTGGCATAAGTTTCAGTCGAATCACTCCACCAATGGCCGTACAGTGGGGTGGTTGATCGAAAAATGTCAAGAATTTGTGGGCCCAAATTAAGAGCAACCTTACGCTTTTTCCCCTTTTTAGTCTACGGTAATGCCGTAGACCGACGACTTATTATCGCGCCCTGGTCGAGATTGGGATGGTTTCGGTGTTTTCATTTCAAACGGCCTGGGGCTGTCCAGGAGGGGTCCAGGAAGATGATCTTGATTGCAGGTGAAAGCTGAGATTCCGGAGCGTTCGCTTGTCTATTTTCGGAAAGTTTGTGGTGGGATATGGCGGAGTGGTGTGGGTTGAAATGGGTCATTTAGCAGTCCCAACTTCATCAACTGATTGCCCCTAGTTGGGGGGTCAAATGGAGGTCAATACAAGATTTCACCCGAGAAAATATTTCACTCATCTTTCCATCCTAAAGGACTTTTTACAAACCATTTGAACTAAAAATGGTTTAAAAAAATAGAAAGCGGTACAGTTGTTGTTTCACATGATTTCCCATGAAGTTCAAACCCAAAAAACAAGTTTAAATGCACCCAAGTCTCAAGCAAAGCTGGCTAACTTTAGAACCCCGCCCCTCTCATACCATCGGTCAAATATTTCCCAAACCACTTAACAATAGTCCAGGCACCTCTCTTAGTAATTTCACGTAGGTACTGACCGAAAATGTGGGTCCAGGACGACGTTTTATACCGAAAACTGTAAGGGTGCCTAATGTTTCCTTGCACCTCGGTATGGAGTCTCAGTGGTTTGGCGGCCGCAGCTCAGCCGCTTGGCGGGAGATCTGAAATCTGATAGTATCATTCGATAGCCCATAAAATGGGCTACAAGCAGTGGTAACTATCTTACAAAATTTTGAAGTGCTACATTTTGAATAGAGGCTAACAGTTTCGTAGCATGCAGGGGTGACTAATAATTCCTTACCAACTGTAGCTAAATGATGAACAATATGAACGCAGCAATTAATGATGGCAAGTTTTTAAGCATTCAGTACAGTACTAGTACAATTCTTGGACTTGTATAAGGTGCGTGAACCATTTATCGAATTTTAATATATTTCCCAAACTTGTACATGTTTTAGAATATTTTTGTTGAATTAATAGATCCGAGAGCATTGTCAACATTGTGACGACTCAGTTTCGGATGTATGTACTCCCTTGGCAAATGAGTAGGAAGGTGAATAACCACACGACAACATAGGAAGTAATAATGACTGTGAGATTGAATGAAGATCAATATGAGATGACATGGGATGTGAGCTAGCGTATTATAATGTCTATGGTCGGTGGGAATAAATCAATACAATGCCTTCTAATCAATAAGGCACAATCACACACACAACAGTTAGTTAATTATTAATGTATATACACAGAGCACGCTTTATTAGATGTTCACTTCTCTACGCTCTTCCACCGACAAAGGCCACAGCCCTTAACATTCATACTCATAGAATAAGTACTTTGCATATTATGATAAGCTGCAGGCATTAGCATTACATACAAATACATAAGCTTAGGAATAGACTAGCTGGATGAGCTGACACAACTCTTGGGGTGTCACAACATGATTGTGTCAAAACAAACTTCAGATTTCGATGATTCAATTTCAAATGGAAGTGAACCTTTCGATTGTAAATTTTGTTGTCGGAAAGTCTCTGAGGTCATGGAGAAAGTTTGACCGCATAAAGTAATTCGATATGTTACCGACACCGTGAACGTTATACTAAAGAAATCCTGGAGGCTTCTGTCTGTAAAATATCCACATTCAATAGTGTTTGGATGTGCTGCTCATAGACTTGATTTGCTTCGGGGAAGCGCTACTAGTAAATATCTTCCCGTTTGGGAGAAAAAAGTCACGGCAATCGGCTATAGTTTCTATCATGCTCTTCATCGCATCGAGGGGATACTTGGGCTAGGTTTAGGTTTGTAACTGGAGATGTAATGTACAGTATATGCCCTTATCTATTAGCACCCTTGGGTAAATTTTGTTTGAGAGATTCCCCTGCACACATAGTACAAGCTAGAACCCCCAACTTTGTGTAACGGAGGAGTAGGTATCCTTGTATAAGTGGCCAGAATTTAAGGTGAATCGCCCCACCCAGTCTCCTTCAGTGCGGGGTTGACTGGAGTGGGACCAGAATTCGATGGGACAAAAGTATTAGCACCCTGTAGTTTTTCTGTTCAACATGACCTCTATTGGTCATTGATATCAACAAAATGTACTCTAAAGGGCTCTACTGGACCCTTTAGAGCAAATTTGATAGTAACCGAAAGGCTTGAAGCTGAAATATACAGGGTCCCGCATAACCTTTTTCTCCCCCCCTACAGCAGTAACTACTGAACCGATTTTCGTCCAATATAGCTTATTTTAACGATAAT
>JAQIWI010002384.1:0-12601 GCA_034698825.1 Deuterosminthurus bicinctus | reverse complement strand
AGGGGGTCACGAGGTCATGGTGGGAGTCTCCGCCAAAATTCCGCCTAGCGTCGGATGAAAAAATATGAAAAAATTCTAGCCTTGACGGAGGCTGAACAGCTTGCCTGAAGCTTGCTGATCTGATGCAATGGGATGCATATGAGGGGAGGAGGTGCGGCTATTATTATTATTGTAATAATAACAACTCTAACATGGCAATCTGATGCAGTCTGGCCTGGGTGGTCTTAATCATCAGCATAGTTTGATCAAAAGATAACATGACTCTACATGATACACCTACAGACGCCAAACGATCATTCTCACCCTCATCTCCGTATTTAGTATGGCGAGTTCATGAACATACTCGCGATATTAAAATATTTTTCCAGCACTGTATTGGTATTTCCAGGCGACTCCTCCAGTTTGCATTCATTTTTTCAGGCGACAGGTCCTCCAGCGATTGTCCATAAAATGCCTCCAGTATGTAGCTGTCCGCGGAATGGTCTGACAGGTGAGAGAATACGCTGGAGCTCCTGATATGATAAGAGAAACACTCGACAACCTTGCGTGCGTTGGACAGTCTAGTTGTTTTTACCATCATTCTCCTCACTCTCCTTATGAATTCATATTTCTGTCCTTATCAAGTCCAGACATAAATCACTTCCAAATTAACTTGCAGCAGAAGATTCCTTGACAATGCATCATGCTCCATAAACTAAAACAACAGCAACTTTCATGATTTCCCAGTACATTACAGGGATCCTATAAGCTGCACTTCAGTAGCCATGGCAGCTTCTTAAACCCCACTCAGTTAAACCCAAAATTTGTATTTATAAAATTGACCAGTACAGAAAAATCACGCTCCCCTCATTTTGTTTCAAATCCCAACATTTCACAGTCCTGTCCTCACCACAACTGAACCAGACCAACCAATTGCAAGTCTGTACAAGAGGCTTCCAGTGCAAAGTGTATGCCAGTAGATGCATAAAGCCAGTGTCACATCGAAAAATACATGAAAAAATTGGTTGGCGACAGCAACAAGAACTCGTAGAACCTAACATGTTCATTTTGTCAGCAATCTACTAAAAGCTGTTTGCGTTGCCATCGCATTAGCAACAGCGATTTCCGTTTCTGTCACTGAACAAAATCGGTCTAATTTCTGCATGAGATCGTAATTATCATTTAACTTTGGCCCTCTTGACCTATGTGACCTTAAGTCTGGTGAAATCCTTCACAAAAAAGCTCTGCTGGTCACACCCGGTGAACATTAAGTTTAAAAATTGATGCATCCAAAATTACACTTCAGAGTTCATAATTTCCATGCTAATTCTTTAATTCAATTTCCACAAATATCTTCAGTTGAGTTAGCTGCACACAGATCATGACAATAGAACAGAGCTTATCAGAAGGCTGAGGATCATAAACGCCTGGTGAGCTTATCAGGTGGAGATAACTTACAGTGCAGTGCAGTTCAGTCACAAAAAATCCAGTCGACAGATTGCAACAAGGTTCATTTTTCCCTCTGTAACACTCGCAATCGAACTATGGGTCAAACACAACTGCAGCAACTTTAACCTTGAAGTAAGATACAGTATTACATGTAACTTTTTAATCAATTTGCTACCAGTGACCTTAGTCAAATGGTTGATAAATGCGCACTAGTAACAATGAGGAAATCCTGCCCGTATGAAAGCATTGAGAATTCTCGCCCACAAGAATGCACCGAGAATTCTCGCCCATAAGAATGGATCGAGAAATCTCGCCCTTTAGAAATCATTGAGGAATCTTGCAAAGCATTGACATAATTGCTCGATGGAACCCATTGGAACACAGCTGATAATAAAGCCCGGAAGGACAGGAATAAATCATTACTGAATTTAAGGAGGCAGCAATAATATGGAGTTATTGCTGTCACACATTAAAATCCGTCCAGGCGTCTAGGAGGAGCTTCATTCGATGAAAATTTGGATTTTCAGAAATATACAGAGTGATGGTGATGATGTCTATGCCTTTTGCTTGATAAATGAGCACATGCCCGCAGACCGCTGTAGCCGTCGTATGGTGCCATCCTTTTCTACTGGCTCTGGGGGCCCTAAAAGGTCAGCCGACAACGGCTGCTAGTAGAAAAGACTCCCGGTTGTCAACATGTGCAATGTCAATGTCCCACGACCTCCCAGAACATCCATGAAACCATGTCAATGTCACCATCAGTGGACAAGGCTGCCGGATGTCAACATGTCCGTGGCACCATGGCACCTTCGTATGTATGTTGTGTACACCAGTAGGGTTGCCATGACTACGGAAGAGAAAACAATGAAAGACGGAGAAAATTTCCGTTCTCTATGATTTTCCAGGCTGATGATGGCTTGAGTAAGCAGAGAGAAATATTGGAGCATTAAAGGGTCTAATTACATAAGAAATGGGATTGTTCTAATGGGATTTAACATGGAGAATTTTAAGCAAGTAACAGGGGACCTCATCAAATTTTAAATTTTCTGTAAACTTTCAAAACGCACTTTTTGAACGTTTTTAGGTCATTTCGTGTTTTTAGTTTTGAGCTTGAAATTCAAAATAAAATATATCCTATAGGATTAAACATGCAGAAATGTGAGTGAGGTGGGAATTTGTGGGACGAGGGAGCCCAAAAGCATGCATTTGACAGTTGAACAGAGTAAGTGCACCCAAATTGTGAATGGGGCATTGGAAAAACACATCAGGGGAACCAAAATCATCAAACTTTCAATTGAGCAAAATCAGGGCACCCAAAAGCATAAAAATTTTAACTGCATGAAATGAGAGGAAACAAAATCAGAAAGGTGGATTTAATGTTTTCAAGTAGTACTATAAGTGGAATGAAGTTAGTCGGTGGGTTGAAAATAACCGCCCAGCTCTCCTTTTCCCCTTTTGGATTTCCCGGAATACATTAAATGACACTTTTTATGCTTCTAGTAACACCGATTGGCATGGTTTTACCCTTGTATTGTAATCGAGACCATTATTATTGTGCTGAATTCTACATTTCTGCTTTTGGGTCGCCTTGAAAAGGTAGAATAGGGCGATCCAAATAATTCTGCCGTTTTTTAACCTGCATCCTGCCTTTAAAACTTTAAAAACTGCTCGATAACAAGAACGTGATTTCTTTTACCATGAAAACCCCGTGGAAGCTACATAAGTAGGTAATTTTATGTTCATTTTAACCCCTGGCCCCTGGTGACCAGAACCCAATTTAAGGGATTTTCCACTGTACGATTAGTTTATTAGGCGCATAATCTGAAAGTCCTTGGTGTACTTTTCCTTATCACAGATTATAGGTAACCGGTTGTTCAGGGTCAAAGGTCACGAAATCAAATTGACTAACGTGCGAAAGTCAAACAAGGTTTTCGAGCAAGAAAAATTCTGGTCATGTCAGTTTTTACGTTTGACCTAGTCCTATAAACATTCAGGGGTCAATCGTCGCTTTGCGTGACCTTATGGAGTAATTGACCCCCAGAGACCCTTCTTTGGTCATTGTATTCAAAAGCATTAAAAAAAGGACGGATAAAATGCTTCGGGCTAGTCCGGACACCACGTGTATTAAAAGCTGACTGTGGTCAGCCCTACTTTGCGAACCTCTTCTGCTTTTGGGAGCACTGACATCGTTGCTTTATAAGGCCGGCCAAAAGCATAAAAAGCACAAGTTATCAAAATCAATGCAATGCAATGGAAAGGAGCTATCAAAATACAAATCACAAATATTTTTGTCAATGAATACAAAATTTAGTTACAAATAAAAACTAATTGGACTCAGCTCAGTTGTTGGCCTTGAAAGGCTAGGATTTAGTATAACCATAAGCAAAATAGGTGCTACAAGGCAAACCAAACGCAACTGATTCGGGTTTTAGCTAGCCTTACGTCTTAAAAATTAAAATAATTTATTAATTTTTGTACCAATATCCGTAGTTTTCACACATCGAGTTTAACATGGGAAATTTCATGTCACTCCCTTGATTAAAGCCCCCTATAAGTGCTACTGCAGTTCTAACCTTAAGTGCTACCGTAGTGTGTGACACCGTAATCCCCTATCCCGGAGCTGTTACTTTCCAGCGACCCGGTGTCAAACGTTAATAATCGTCAAACTACTGCTCATCATAAACTGTTGCTATTGCAACTACCAGGCCCAACGCACGCAGTTCCAATCGGCCGAGTCTATTCGCGCGCGCGTGATCCACGCATTTCCGCCGGATGACGCTCGGGGCTTTGACTTGATTTTGGAACCTTCCCAATGGTTCTCCCTATAGTATAATTTTCTTAAATTAAATTTAATTCAAGTGTTGCAAGAGGGGGACCATCTTTGGTAAGTATTTTGGTTTTGACGTTGAAATTTGAATTCTAATTTTTCTGATGGGATTTAACATGGGATGGTTAAAGGGACTTAAGAGGGGGGACCATCGGGAAGATTTTTGCTTCAGATGCATAATAGTCAGAATGGACATTATCTTATGGAGTTTAACATCAGAAATAACTACTCACTCAAGGGGGACTCTTGGTAAAATTTCAATTTCGAAACGCTGAATGTCTGATGCCGGAAAGTAAAATAGAATTGAAAAAAAAAACATAATTTGGGTCGCCTTATTATTAGGAATAGATCTTCGCGTCCGCATTCACCCTAATGAAATAATGAGATAGAGAGAGAATGGAGTGTGCGGACGTGTGCCGATTATTCTCAGTCTTAGTCTCTTAGTGAGACTGTAGTGAAATTTCTTAGAGAAAATTGACGCCAATGAGCTCGAAACAGTGAGACCTACTGAGCTGTAATAATTTTGATGTAATAATCTGGTTATGTTTAAGGGAATGAAATTTTGGATTTTGGTGGGATATTATGAACTTGTGGACTGATAAAGGAGCAATCATGAAAATCGTTGAGACGTTTATAATTTAATTATTCAGACTTTAATTGCTTAGAGAATTTCAAGGGCAGTTAGTTCCAACTTAAAAACTAAACAGTTGAGCAACGTTTGAGTGTATCTTGTGAGAGATACCAACTTTAAATTAAATCTGACAGGACAGCCTACAAGGGTACAATAGCAGTCCAAAAGTCATCTAGTATTATACACAAAACATCTTCTGTTTCTCAATCGGATTCCCTGGTAGGTAGCTCTAACGCTATTTCACAGAAGGTTCTAAGCGCCTGGATTGGTCCATCCTGAGATGACGAGTACCGCCGGATGAATTCCCCGAAGTATTCCCTACGATACTTCCAATAAATGAAACGTTGATCTCTAAGATAAGAAACACGATAAATTTAATTAATATAAGTACAAACACCGTCAAACCTGATGATCCAACTTCCAAATTCCAGATATTTTGTGGAAAACGAACCTTGAACATGCGTCTTCAATGTAACCTATAATAATGTCACGGGCGATGTCTCCTGTACTAGTCCGTCGACTAAGAAACACGAAAAATTTAATTAATGGAAGAACAGAACACTTTTAACCTCATGATCCAACTTGCAAATTCGAGAAACTTTGTGGAAGACGAACCTGATATCGACAGTTTTAAATTGACCTTTAATATCAGGAATGCTGTCTTCACGTTTTCCATCAAACCAGTTGAGAGCTTTACAGAGTGACAAGCAGTGAAGGATACTTTCTGAAGTTGGGTCACCATCCATTAATAGCAGCTTTATCCATACCAAGGACACATCACATATGATTTCCAAGCATGTTTCTGTTAAAAAAATTGTCACAAGATATAAAAACATTCAATTGTCTGTTAGTTATTAAATGCAAAGAAGGTGTAACGTTTGACAGCAACCTTTGAAACTTGATGAACCGCTACTTGAATTCAGAGTTTCTAAATAGCATTTTGGTGTAGTCACAGTAAATGCCGATATGACTTGTTGACACCGCACATCCAGTAAATGCAGTCCGTCCAAGCAGACATCTAACGTTGAAATGAGAACTTTCGTGAACGCTTTTGTCACTTTATGCTTACAAATGAGTGCAACTTACCAAAACATTCAGGAAATGCTAGATTGAACCACCAACTCCCAGACTTCATTGATTTAATCTCTTGAATCAACTCATCTGCTAGCCCTCGGTCCCACAGACATTTCCTCAGCTCAGCTTCAAGTTTAAACCAAGTGTTATATTGGTCGATTTAAATTTACTAATACTGATATCTGTACCAATTCTCAACGGCGAGGCATCTGGTGAATTAAATGTCCAGCAAATAGCATTCTGAAATATCAAAACGATTTGAGTGTTAAACATGGCAATGGGAGATTCCAAGTATCTTGAACCAGCATTTTTACCCAAAAAATGTACAGTGACTCTGCACGTGACCTGTATTCCCTCTGCTTTGCAAGAAAAGCAAGCCACATGGCTGCGAGACGTTCAACTGGCACTGATTTTGGCTTGAGTCCGTCGACTCTAAGGAATCCCTGTCAATAAAATAAGACTTGATCAAGCTAAAACATCTCAAATTGCATCATTTCATGCCAGAACAAGTTCAAGTGGAGTTGTACTTCAACAAGATGGTTTATCAGCTCAACGACTCGCATGTTCGAAACACTGCAGTTAGGGAATCTTTCACATGTTGAGTCTTGGAAGGAGCATATGTTCAAAATTAATTCAACAGTGAGATGTTCCATATCCTGGAAATAAAATTCATCCAACATTAGAGGTCTGTTACAATGAACTTGAAACTCAGTTTACTTGTGCTTACGCTCATGCTGTGAAGGTGCGAGTTAAGTGAGTGTCGACACATGCGTCCGCCATAGCAAGGTCCCTTTTCCAAGTCTTGATAAGCTACATCCAATGTGATCTTAGCAAAGAACTGGCGATCCATCAGCCGCTCGGATGATTTAGTTAGTTCAACTAACTCTCTGATGGCCTGATGGGCAATCAAGTCCGAACTATTTGTAATCACGCTACACAAGCGCCAAAATGTTGCGTCGGCCTCCGTTTTTGGTGTTCTCGTCTCAAAAAATTTTTGAGCAGTTCTGTTGCCTCTAAGCGCAAGAGCTGCTATGTAGGGCAATGACCGTGAGGTGAATTGTATTCTAGGATTTTCTAGTGCCTCCTCTAGTACTGATAAGTTCACAGATTTACTGTACACGTCGTCAATTTCAACGACGCGTAGAAGAGTTTCTAGAGCATGGTTGCAGTTCGTTTGCTGCCTGACGACCAGCTGAACTAGTCGATGGATTCCCACATCACATTCGTATTCATCTTCACTTTCCTCATTTTCACTTTCCTCGTCTTCACTATCCTCATCTAGCATTCGAACCAAATAGAGTTTTTCCAAGACACGAAATAACTTTTTGAGACGAAATCGAAACTGAATATATTCGTTTTCTAAATGAGGACAACCAGTATTTAACTGTAAAATCCTGACCACATTTGTTGACCAGACTGGCAGACGGAGGAAGCTCATAATTTGAAGGATTTCTAAGGCTTCTGGCCCGTCTTCCTCTTTCTCAATTCTTTCTTGTGTTAACTTCCACACAGTCGAGAGTGTCCTATTATATTTATGGCCCCAGGCTGGCTTGATTTTCTTAGTAGTCAATCTCTCCTGTTCCTTCTCAACCTTGTCAATGTACTCCTTAATCTGCTGCTTCAGATGATCAACGGAGTGTTTGCCTGAGACAAAGTCGATGCTTGAGACTGCCAGGTTCATACATAAAGGGTAGCCCTCCAACAGGTCATTCAGCATTTTGAATTCATTGGTACATTCCGATGGCTTGACTTTGAAGCAGCTTGCAAAGAATTCAAGGGCTTCCTTTTCGCTGAGTCCGTCGACTTGAAGCGTCCTGATTCGCTTGTCCCAGTCAGGTGTCTGCGTTGTGATGAGTATATTCGGGAATCTTTGATTAGACAGATCATCTGTTGGCAAAAACTCCAAAATTCCCACCTCGGCTTTATCACAATTCAACCCAATGGCATTGTCAAAAATCAAGAGGACGCCGCCGTCGTATTCTTTGTCAATAAAGCGGTAGACTTCTTTCACAAGGTTCAAGTCGGCACTCTTCTGGATCTTATCTACTATCTTAAAGTGCTTGGCTAGGTCCAAGAAACTATTCAGCATCCCTTGCTCCGTTTCTGCGTTGATCCAGGCCGCATTTGGAAAAGTCTCTCTGTTCTGAGCGGCAAATTTGCATGCCATCTCCGTCTTTCCCATCCCACCTAGTCCCACGATGGCAACTATTCGCTCCCAACATTCGCTTGAAATCTCGGCCAGCTGGGCGTAGAACTGTTGAAGTTTTTTCAATGCGTCCTGGCGACCCTTGTAGTGTTTTGTTGGAGTTGGGACGTTAAGTCTGAAGGTCGATTTTTTGGAAGTTTGACTTGCTAATGAAGATGGAGCATTGGTATTGACTGTCACATTTCCTGTAACTGTAAAATTTCCTCCGACCAAATTTCAACAGTTGGGATGAAATGGTTCGCACTAAAATCCGGAATAGCATCAGAAGCAGCTGATTCCCTGGATTTTGAACACATGTTCCCCATTTCTTGGTTAGTGGATTCCAAGGAATCAATCCCTTAAGTTTAAATATTGCTAATGGGTGTGGCAAGTGTGAGAGTTGTGTGCTGGACTTTGAATGTGATCGCTGATCGCACACATGACTTGCATAGCAACAGTTGAAAAAGTTCTAGCGTATCATCAATCGCTTGTTAAATGAATAGATAACAACATGTACTTGAACATTGCTAGTAGGTGTGTCAAGTGTAATAGAGCGGAGGTCTGAACAGTAAATGCGATGGTACGGTTGACGGACACATCATGAATTGGGGATTAAGGTGACGCTCACTTGATTCCTGCTTGGACAGATAACACGGCCTGGCTATGCTGATATGCTCAAAAACCAAGGCAGCTGCGATGCTTAATGTAGAAAATTTTCGCAGACAGATAACAGTCGAAAGTCGAACTTTACAAACGCGAGCACAAGGTTATATTGTGCAAATTTTCACTATGGGCTGTTGAGCTTATCCTACCTGGTAATTGTACGCGATATCAAGCTTGACCGCTTTCATGTGCCATTGTAAATAAATGTACCCAATCTGAACCAAATTAACTTCAACTGCAAACAGATTTATTTCCTCTGTACAAATTTTATTTTGTTCTCATTTTTATAAGTTATCTACTACTTCCTCCTTCCAACTATACATGATAAGCCTACAGACGCCAAAAGCTCATTCTCACCCTCATCTTCGTATTTACTACGGCGAGTTCATGAACCTACTCGTGGTATTAAAATATTTTTCCAGTACTGCATTGGTATTTCCAGGTGACTCCTCCAGTTTGCATTCATTTTTTCAAGCGACAGGTCCTCCAGCAATTGTCCGTAAAATGCCTCCAGTATGTAGCTGTCCGCGGAATGGTCTGACAGGTGAGAGAATACGCTGGAGCTCCTGATATGATAAGAGAAACACTCGACAACCTTGCGTGCGTTGGACAGTCTAGTTGTTTTTACCATCATTCTCCTCACTCTCCTTATGAATTCATATTTCTGTCCTTATCAAGTCCAGACATAAATCACTTCCAAATTAACTTGCAGCAGAAGATTCCTTGACAATGCATCATGCTCCATAAACTAAAACAACAACAACTTTCATGATTCCACAGTACATACAGGGATCCTTTAAGCTGCACTTAAGTAGCCATGGCAGCTTCTTAGAACCCACTCAGTTAAACCCAAAATTTGTATTTATAAAATTGACCAGTACAAAAAAATCACGCTCCCCTCATTTTGTTTCAAATCCCAACATTTCACAGTACTGTCCTCACCACAACTGAACCAGACCAACCAATTGCAAGTTTGTACAAGAGGCTTCCAGTGCAAAGTGTATGCCAGTAGATTCATAAAGCCGCTATCACTTGGAAACCGACAAGAAAAAATCGGTTGGCGACAGCAACAAGATCTCGTAGTAACTAACATGCTCATTTCGTCAGCAATCTACTAAAAGCTGTTTTCGTTGCCATAGCGTTAGCAACAGCAGCGAATTCCGTCGTTATCACTGAACAAAATCAGTCTAATTTCTGCATGAGATCGAAATTATCATTAAACTTTAACCCTCTTGACCTGTGTGACCTTAAGTCTGGTGAAATCCTTCACAAAAAAGCTCTGCTGGTCACACCCGGTGAACATTAAGTTTAAAAATTGATGCATCAAAAATTACACTTCAGAGTTCATAATTTCCCTGCTAATTCCTTCATTCAATTCCCACAAATATCTTCAGTTGAGTTAGCTGCACACAGATCATGACAATAGCAAATAGCTCATCAGAAGGCTGAGGATCATAAACGCCTGGTGAGCTTATCAGGTGGAGATAACTTACAGTGCAGTGCAGTCACAACAAATCCAGTCCACTGATTGCAACAAGGTTCATTTCTCCCTCTGTAACACTCGCACTCGAACTATGGGCCAAACACAACTGCAGCAACTTTAACATTGAAGTAAGATACAGTATTACATGTAACTTTTTAATCAATTTGCTACCAATGACCTCCTTAGTCAAATGGTTGATAAATGCGCACTAGTAACAATGAGGAAATCCTGCCCATATGAAAGCATTGAGAATTCTCGCCCATAAGAAAGCATTGCGAATTCTCGCCCATAAGAAAGCATTGCGAATTCTCGCCCATAAGAAAGCATTGAGAATTCTCGCCCATAAGAATGCACCGAGAATTCTCGCCCATAAGAATGCATCGAGAAATCTCTCGCCCTTTAGAAATCATTGAGGAATCTTGCAAAGCATTGACATAATTGCTCGATGGAAACCATTGGAACACAGCTGATAAGAAAGCCCGGAAGGACAGGAATAAATCATTACTGAAATTAAGGAGGCAGCAATAATATGGAGTTATTGCTGTCACACATTAAAATCCGTCCAGGCGTCTAGGAGGAGTTTCATTCGATGAAAATTTGGATTTTGGGAAATATACAGAGTGATGATGATGATGATGTCTATGCCTTTTGCTTAATAAATGAGCACATGCCCGCAGACCGCTATAGCCGTCCTATGGTGCCATCCTTTTCCACTGGCTCTGGGGGCCCTGAAAGGTCAGCCGACGACGGCTGCTAGTAGAAAAGACTCCCGGTTGTCAACATGTGCAATGTCAATGTCCCACGACCTCCCAGAACGTCCATGAAACCATGTCAATGCCACCATCAGTGGACAAGGCTGCCGGATGTCAACATGTCCGTGGCACCATGGCACTTTCGTATGTATGTTGTGTACACCGGTAGGGTTGCCATGACTACGGAAGAGAAAACAATGAAAGACGGAGAAAATTTCCGTTCTCTATGATTTTCCAGGCTGATGATGGCTTGAGTAAGCAGAGAGAAATATTGGAGCATTAAAGGGTCTAATTACATAAGAAATGGGATTTTTCTAATGGGATTTAACATGGCGAATTTTAAGCAAGTAACAGGGGACCTCATAAAATTTTAATTTTTCTGACAACTTTCAAAACGCAATTTTTTTGACGTTGTTAGGTCATTTCGTGTTTTTAATTTTGAGCTTTAAATTCAGAATAAAATTTATCCCATAGGTTTAAACATGCAGAAATGTGAGTGAGGTGGGAATTTGTGTGACGAGGGAGCCCAAAAGCATACATGTGACAGTTGAACAGGTGAGTACACCTGTACACCCAAATTGTGAATGGGGCATTGGAACAAAATATCAGGGAAACCAAAATCATAAAACTTTCAATTGAGCAAAATCAGGGCTCCCAAAAGCATGAAAGATGTAACTGCATGAAATGAGGGGAAACAAAATCAGAAAGGTGGATTTAATATTTTCAAGTAGTACTATAAGTGGAATGAAATTAGTCGGTGGGTTGAAAATAACCGTCCAGCTCTCCTTTTCCTCTTTTGGATTTCCCGGAATGTATTCAATGACGCTTTTTATGCTTCTAGTCACCCCGATTGGCATGATTTTACTCTTATATTGTAATCGGCACCATTATTATTGTGCCTAATTTTACATTTCTACTTTTGGGTTGCCTTGAAAGTGACGAATAAGGCGATCCAAATAATTCTGCTTTTTTTACCCTGCGTCCTGCCTTTAAAACTTGAAAAGCTGTTCGATAACAAGAACATGATTTTTTTCGAACATGAAAATCCCGTGGAAACTAGATTAGTAGGTAATTTTTTATGTCACCAAGAGGTCATTTTGACATGTGGCGACCTGAACCCAATTTATGGGATTTTCCACCGTGCGATTAGTTTATTAGGCACATAATCTGAAAGCCCTTGGTGTTATTTTCCTTATCACCGATTATAGGTAACCGGCAAATCGGTGTCAAAGGTCACGAAATCACAATTGACTTACGTCCGAGAGTCACAAAAGGTTTTCGACCAAAAATAATTCTGGTCATGTCAGTTTTTACGTTTGACCTGGTCCTGTAAACATTCAGGGGTCAATCGTCAGATGCACATAGCAATAATGTCACCTGTATTTAAGCTATGAGTGACCTTGTGGAGCAATTGGTTCACAAAGACTTTACTTTGGTCACTGTATTCAGAAGCATTAAAAAAAGAAAGGAAAAATGCTTCTGGCTAGTCCGGACACCACGTGTATTAAAAGCTGACTGTGGTCAGCCCTACTTTGCGAACCTCTTCTGCTTTTGGGAG
>JAQIWI010002383.1:0-12601 GCA_034698825.1 Deuterosminthurus bicinctus | reverse complement strand
GTTGGGACACCAACGGTCTTGAGCCTTTTGGCAAACTCGACACAATCGTCCATGCAAGGATCAAAGACCGTCGTCTGTAAAGTCAGCACAAATTTTAGCAACCATGCACTTGATTACTTTAAAAGCTCTTGAACTTTGCAGTGCCAAAGGTCGAAAGATAAGTAGGAAATTTCCCCCATGACTCACAACAACTGATGTCGGTGGAAATCTCTTGAGCAAGGCATCAGGAGCAATCAATGGAGACAAATGCCAATCATCCTCTGGTCCCTGAACGCCTTCAACTTCTTCTAGTCCCTGCAGCACAGTAAACTTCCTGCTGCAATTTTCTGAATTGTTCAGCTCCGGCTCCCATTGGCCCTCGACAAAACTTCCAGGGATTTCAGCATAAGCTGGATCGAAAGTCTTGCCCAAATATGCTGCAAATTTTACATTATTATAAAATTCTTTACAAATCTCATTCAGAGTGACCTGTAGGTCAAATGTTGTAATGATTCTTACCCTTTAAGCAAGCAGCAAGGGCTGGATAAGGCAACAAAGGATCCGCCAAGCTTAGTAGTCTGGCAGGTGAGACGGCTGTCTCTAACAATTGTGGCGTGTAGGCAATAAAAAGTCCATCAGGTACTCGAACGCCCAACTCGATACATAATAATGTTGCCCCAGTCAAGAGCAATCCACCTGCAGAATCACCTGCAAATTAACCAAGAAGTTGTAGTGTCAGTGTTTAAAGAATGAGTTTGAAAAACGCAAAAAAAAGGTCACAGTTTATTGACCAACCTGCAAAGATAATCTTCTCGGCAGTACTTCCCAACAAATGTGCATGTTGAAGGGCCCACAAGTAGGCGTAGAATACTTCATGAAGAGCACGCGGGTAGGGTGCTTCGGGTGCGAGTGAGTAATCCACGGACACGATGGGAGCTCCAGCACCCCGAGCCCAAGATTTCAAGTAGATCAAATGTGAATTTGAACTCTGGGCCACGAACCCACCGCCATGGCAGTGGAAAATCAAAGTCTTGGAACGCTCAGCTGCGGGTCCAACCCCGCTGCAAACTGAGCCTGACCTTTTTTTGAGACTTACTAAACGCAGCATGATCGGCTTCGTGCCGATGTACTCATTTGGCGGGAGGATTGTGATAGGTTTCCCGCTGGCTGTTTCAATTGTGATCCGAGTTGGTGGGACGGAGATTTCCAAGTTGGATTCTACTTGATCTCCGATGCAATTCGAGGCGATACGGACGATTCCTATGAGGTCAATCAAATTCATATTAAAATGCTTTCACTCATAATTAATGGTCTATTAAATGCTTTAAGAAAGTGAAACAAAACCCAAGAAATTCTTTCTCACCTTTTTCTGGTACCAGCCAGAAGGATTTAAAAAAGTCGAGTGGGTCCTCTTGTGCCATTTTGGCGATCCTTTCTGCCCTCAAGCTGGGATTTCGCATGTAAGTCACGACTATGTTTTACATTAAAAAACAATGAGATTGGTTCATTAGAAGGAACAAATTTGTAGACTTACAAGCCTTGGAGGAGACGTATGACGGTGTGAGGACACCTTCTGATTTATAAACTTCCGAGAATGCTGCCATTAAAGTTGACACGAATCTTAAAGGCCCTCGAACCGACTTGCAGAACTAAAAGAACCAGAATCAAAACTCAGTTTTCTTTCTAGAGGTCAAACTTGAGGTCGTAGTTACCTGAAAGCCAAGAAGGCGACCGTGAAAGCCCACTAGATTCACCCTTTCCTTGGACATTGAGAGCAATCGCTGGAGTGCGGGCTCAGAGGATGTGAAAAGTGAATCACTCGACGAGGTTTCCACAAATTCTACCAGGCAATCCATAATCACAACTAAGACCCGAAAGATTCGACTCCAATCCACGAGTTTCCTGCAACAAATTACAAATTCTGTGAGCCACAATTGAAACTCGAGTGCAATGGAAAAGGTCAGCGATTCTTCTTACAAATTGAAACAGAACTTACTCTGAAAGATGCGGGTGACTCTGCGCGCTATAAATCCGGCTGTTGTCATTAAGTTCATTGACCAAATAAAGGCACTTGGTCACCCCACATCTCGCAATGGAGAGAAAAGTTCGGTAGCCATTGGCCTGAGTCTTTTCATCGAAATCGAACCTCCCTAAATGTGGGGTCAACTTGTCCACCAAATGTCGAAGTGCTTGCACTGAAGTTGAACATTCTTCCAACAGTTTTGAAACCTCACGTTCGTTTCTAAAATCAAAAAATTAAAGATTACATTACCGTAAGCAGATTACGTCAAGAAATAAAGCTGGAAATTTTTTACTTACCTCAACTTGAAGGTCCGACTCACAATCTGGAGATAATTTAAAAGCTTACAAAACTCGCAGGCTAAAACGTCCGCGTTTGGACACCGATGCGCTTCATCAGCAAACTGAAAAATGACGTCGCTCATTATTATTATTAAATTTCTTGTTCCCAATATTATTTCTGGCTCTCTTCACTTCTTCGTCTTCTGCTCAGATCAAGACGACTGATTCGAATGAGCAGAGTTTATTATTACAAATGACTACGCAGAGAGCTACTACACAACAAGTTTAACAGTGAGGCAATTTGGATTGCAATGCAATGCGGAATAATTATTATTGCAGGGAATGATGATGTTGTTGGTACGACCAAATCCTGTTTATCAATTGCCTCACGCCCTCCAAAAAAAAGGAGCTCAAGAGTTGTAATATGTGATGAAGATAACGGAAAAATCAGCTGGCCTCGCTCACTCCAATCAACTTCAACCCTTTCCTCACTCCAACACACAATCCGCTCCTGCTCTTGGTCAATCAACAACAACAAACTTCACCCTTGACTCTCCGTCTCAAAAGTCGACATTGATACAACTGCGTGGTCCCCTTGATTAAATTGTCACTGCTTATCGATTCATTTTAGTGCACTCTTCAAATAGATCAACTTTTTTCACGTCTGCAGTAATCAATGAGCGATTAATTACAAAATTAAGGCAGATTTGTTGGTGATTTTGCAATCATTTCCTCAAATGTTGCAAGAGATTAAAATTCAAATTTGGCGCTCGTTGTTGCTCTATGCAGAATTTTTTCAATGGCAGCCAGCTTTATGCTTGCACTTACTCGTTCCTGCTGGAGAAAGTCTTTATGTCAATCAAACGTGCGAAACGAAACTATTTCAAATTGTTTTTATTACTACCAGCTAATTTACTCAGATTTCTCCTACCGTTGCCTCCTACGATGTTTCCTGTTAGTGTTGCTTTGACATAAGCTGCGAACAGAGAACGGTCCTTGAGAATGTATTCTACGTAACACCAGAATGCACACATTCTGGAGGATATCGTGTCAGCTGCGTGAACTATAAGTTTGATGCAGCTGGACTTAAGGCAGGAAGAAGTATGTATAAATCAAGGTTCCTTTTTTGTACAGTGAGTGAAGAATGAAACAACCGAAGTTCATAAAAAAGACGTCGCTTTTGGAACGCAGGGACATTGAGATCCCAGCTTGCCAAGTCGACTTGAGTTGACAGAGGGCTTACAATGGAGCAGAACTTGAAGAATTTCAGTGCTTTAAAACGCTCTGATTTATTTAGCATGATGCTTTTCTGACGAAGGCTCGTTCCATAATGAAGACTAATTGGCAAATCCTGCAGGAAACAATTCAAGAATTCTATGCTGAGTAATTCGGAGCTCTCTCAAACACGGAAGTTACTTTGACTCGTCACATACGGATACGGTACGGTGATATTGGACGCTTTAGTTCGTGTCACCTGGAATATGAAAGTTGATCGACACTGATTTATTCCAACTAAAACTATGAAAACCTTCCGGGCGGAAGTCACCTTTGGCAATACGCTCATTTTACTTCAAACCGCAATTACATATTGAGGATACAAAACAAGGCAAATTTCTCGCTTCCCTGTTTTTTATAACAACTAAGCTCAGTGTTAGTAAACTACTACGGAAAACAGGGTTTCCTGTAATTTTCTTGATTATTTCTCGCATATAAATCACCTCGATGCATGAAGGACGGATGAACGTGGAAGACTATAGAAACAAGGAAGAAACTTGTAAAAATCTTAATAACTACTTCGGTCTATTTAGATCGTTAACTGTTCTGTCAGGAACCAAAACAAACATTCGGAGAAGGATGTAGGAAATTTCAAAAAGCGTTTTACTCAAACGGACTCTTCTTCTTCTTTTTGCTGATAGTAAATGATGAATTTGGACAGTTAAGGTTTTTTTAAATGTCATCCCAGGGTTCAAAAGCGATAGTTTTTTCCTACTTGTAATGCTTCGAAGCACCTGGCAAGGATGTGACCATACGTGGGAACATTGACTTTTGCTCAGTGCGGTCGTTCCCCAGTGCGACTTGCATCCGGACCTGCTCACAAAGTACTTTCCAAAGTTGGACTACTTTGTATTCTTTTCAATGTCAGCGCCTGCAGTAGAGGAAATGCTGAACCGACCTACAACGGCTGCACTAACTCTACTACGGAAAACGCATGGCGGGTGGTGTCCATTCTCTCAATAGACTTGACATTCAGTGGGGCGTTTAGTATTGTTGCCGAAAATATTTTCAAGTACAAAGAAGGAACTGAAGTCATTATTGGTACTTTACCGGAGAACATGTACTATTGCTGTAAGTATTGGACGATGCGTTACAACACCGTAATCCAGTTGCCTCGTCTATTGTTGCGGCCATCAAAAGGAACGAAGAAAGTAGCTCTGGCTGGACTTCTATGCCTAAAGACAAAATATATGGAACCAAGGACATTGCGTCTCTTGCTTCATAGGCAAAAAACTGACGGAACTTGTCATGTACTCCCTCGTTCGGGTTGAACGTTGGAGTGGGAGTATGACATTGCCGTCAGGAAAGAACTTCTGCTTTCTTTAACTGTTCGAGATCTGCAGGTTATCGATGCCGGAACATTCTTCGTAGACAAAATTGGTGCACAGGATGTTGAACTTTTGCAAGGCTCGAGTCCGCAGGCCCTGGTTAGCCAATTGTGATGGTTAACGACGTAACCTTGGCGACACAACCTTATTGCACGAATGTTCCTGTGCATCGAAATTGAAGTGGACCTTTTCGTATAATTGAAGTAACTGAAACAAATACAACCAACGGTTCTTACAGAATTTTTCGGTACTTAGGGAACGTGCACAAATGACATCATGGTAAGGGTGGGTCCGTCCTGACCACAAAAGGTGACATAAGATGACAAGGGTGAGTGGGTCCTGCTTGCAAAAGATTATGTCATACTGTCTCACGGCAGAATTTGACACACGAAACTCAATGACAAAATTTTTCATGTGTTTTTCTATGACAAAAAGGATGACGTAATGCTGTCAGGGTGTGTGGGTCATTGATGGCATTGATGACATAACAATGACATGAAGTTGTTTGGGACCTGAAATCGGAGTAAACAGGAAGATGTCATTTGTGCACGTTCCCTAAGCAGGGTGTGTAATTACCCACGAAATTGTAGTCCTACTTGAAGACAAGTACAGTGATAAACAAAGGAAATGGTTAGCCTGTAATGTTTATAAGCTTTCTGTCACAATTTTGTTATGTTGAGTGCTTTGTACTTCCCGATGGACCGTCAAAATTAGCGTAACCATACGTTGATGAAGGAAAATTGAGTATCCAGGCTGCTGAGGCGGTTGGGTTATTTGACGGAGCTCATAAAGACGTTAGAGATCCGTACGTAACAAGCAACCTAATGCAGCTACGAAATGCTCCAGAGAGTTCTTTTAAAACGCATTCAATGTGTGTACTATGGCACAGGATTTCGAAGACTCACTTAACGATGACCGATGACTCAACCCAAGACTTTAAGCTGTATGAGAAACTTGCTAGACCCGTCGGCAACCTCAAGAAAGGACACGGAAGACTCCACCATTTCTTCGATTTGGCTGATGCATGGTCAGCTTCCTCTGAGGATTACGTACATTGGAAGAACTCTTCACAGCAGCAAAATCCCCGTTATACTGCGTCATTACTTCCGGTAAAGACTACGGAATTGCCAAGGTATCACGTTTTTTTTCTTTAAACAAATGGTGTTGATGTGAAACTCAGATGCTAGACGAATGACAATTCCAACCTATTGCTTTTTATCAATTTAATTCACAATTTAATTTACTTACGACCCCGGAGTCATTTGACCGGTATGACTCAGAAGTGGTGTATAACAAGTTTTACAACACTGTTAACTGACGCAGCAACACGATGTGGAATGATCAGAAGAGGAAACGGAAATCAGAAGGTCAACAACAAATGGTTTGACAAGGAATGCTGGATCAGTAGAAGGTTTGTGATTACAATGAGGTCAGCGGCAAGGCATGCAAATTGGGATCATGCCAGCAGGACACGTTTTATAGAATCTAGCGCCAGTAATTTTCCCATCTCTTCATAATTGAACTTTTTATTTCCGCTTACTCTCAGCAGAACACGAGACGGGGCATATGGAATGTTGTACTCCCAACGTATCGAACTCATGGCCAAGAACTTCGGACATTGAAGTAGTTGGTGCAGGTTAGTGAAGCATACACAATGGTCGGGTACCACCAAATGAGTAGCTTTGTTACCAGCAACTGGAATCTTCGCCACAACTTTAGCCTCTTCAGTGACACCAAAAGCCTTTGCCCGTTGATCTGAAAAATCAAGCAAATCAGACAAATGAGGGAAGGAATCATCAAACTTCAGTTCAGCTGTCGTTATCACGCTTACGACCAATTATGTGAGCTCACGTCCCAATGATCGACTGGCAACTCTAAAATCGTCATTGAACGCATGCATTCACTCGTGACATCAATCAGCTTACGAAACTACTGTGAGTATGGTGGCTGGACCTTCGGTTGATCCGTCAAGCGATCGTGATCAATCAGCCAGCTCTTCATTTTAAGAAACAGTGTATATATATACCTAGGCATGAATTTTTGACCTGTGCATGATCATTTTAGAGGTCCGAAAATCAAGGACCAAGCATCTCTTAGCGATAGAAGCTGAAAACCTTGTTGTGGCAAAATAATCCAAAGGGTTTAATGAGTAAAAATTGTAGTCGTAAAAGTTAATCTCAACTGTCGGTGAATCTTGTGACAAGAAAAGTTTTCAAAATTACGTAGCCAGCATTTTATGTTGATCTTCAGGGTCACTATCACTAGTAACCGGCCATGAAGCTTGAGAAATCAGAAAAAAATTACGCAGTACACAAATTAGAAATTTTGCTTAGTCCTAATATGTGGAGTGCCAGCTCTTTAGTCAGCACACGCCTGTCACTAATGATCAAACTTGGCGACAACGGAAACTGTGATGAGAGCCAACATGGACGGAGAAAAAGCCCAAGTCATTATTGCAGAAAATATTGTTGGCTATTATCTGAACGATATCTCACACGGACTGTACTCCTTGGTTTATTATTACAACCGTCCATTCATCGCCAGCTACGGTTCCAACGGAAGAAAGTGAAGACGGCTGCTGAAAAAGACGCGTACTTCAAGTAACGTTGTCGTCAATGGGGATACGGTGTTGGTACTTGGTGGGATTACAGTGTTCACTCGCTTAATCAAGATGGAGAGATTTCATGCCTCACCGATTTATCTGGACAAGGTGTGGCACGTCGAATTAAATGTAAGGAACAAATTGTACTCCCACCCAAACACGTGAAAACTTCCCTTAATGTATGTGCAATAAACAGAAATTTGTGTACTTGGTTGTAGCACCAAGAAATTGCTCTTTGGTACAAGTTTACCATATAAAGCTACTACTATTACCATTGCTACCAACTAGACTATGTCAGTTTTAAGCCACGTATGTGGCTATAGAAGAGACCTCCAAATCAAACATTTTGTCCACCGGGAAGGAGGTCACATGATAGGTTAGATTGACACAAAATTTACATGATCATGAAGATGTTGACCTGGAATACGTGCTGTTGCAACTTCCAGTTCCGGAAATTACTGAACAAAAGTTTCTTGGGACGAGGATGGCGTCATCCTATCGCGTAACACACTTTTGATGCAATAATTTCCTTGAAACAAAAACTAAGTCAACTAATGCCAAATTTTTCATAGGCTCAGCTGGAAGCATACAAGTAACTCCACATCATTTCCTGATAACAATAAGTAAATTTTATATCAGTGTATATTTTATTGTAATACTGAAACTCAAGTGCTTATCTAAAAAATTACATAATTTTTTTCTTTCGGCTGCAACAAGATGATAACCCGATTACAATGAAGACATGGGCTCTGGCAGTCAACGGTTAACATGCTTATGATGATCAGATCCCTGAAACGAATTCTCCGATCCTTAACTAGAGAGATGATCTCCCATTACTAATCAGCAATTGTTGGTGTAACATTTGTATGTACATGGTTTTGATAGCAATAAAAGACCATTCTGCAAAATTTGCTGCATTTTGTTTATTATTTTTATTATCAGTATTAATGGTGGCATGTGACCTGGAAAATTTTAAAGCCTCAAATTTGTGAAATGCGTTTCTTTATTTGGGGATTTCGCTGTGTGTCCTGCTTAATCGTTGGCTTAAATTTTGAGTTCATCAAACATTTTAAATAATCTGGGAAACGGCTTGTATTTTTAAAATGACCAGAACATATATACTTTCTGCATTCATATAGCATAGTGTGCTACATTTTTCGCCACATACAACGAAATTTACTAGAGGCTTCTTGATTGCAGCCTGCGTACCAACGGATTGGCCACCTGAGGTCCGTCTTGATCGAATGATATCCGCTTTTAAATCTTGAATTTGGTTTTCAAGACACTTCATCGTCGTTTCAAAAGATTAAATTTTAGATAACATGTCATTACACGAAGCCATTGCTTCTCAAATAAACTGATTCAATTGTCAAAAAAATTAACTTATTTTTGAAAAAAATAATTAACTTATTTTTCAAAAAAATAATTAACTTATTTTCCAAAAACATAATTTTATAGAAATTTTCGCTATTTTTCTGAGAAAGATTCAAAACAAAAGCTCCCGCAAGAAAAAAGGTGTAACTGGAACACTGAGATCAGCAACGTGCTTGGTTTGCAACTTGCAGAACGTACAGTGCAATGTTTACCAGATAATTTTTATTTAGATTATGAAACGAAAAAATGAAAATAGCCTAAGTTATCTGCCTACCCTCTTCGCAAATTTGGGCGTTTAGCGGTTGTTCAGAAATGTTCGGCATATTGGGCATATGTTGCGCCCGCCAAGTTGTAATGTTAAATTGGCCGCAGGCTTTTTGAGTTGTGGATCGCATCATTCGAAAGCCCGTGGTCCTCTATTTGTTTTACCCGAGTTTTATCAAACTTTACCCTCCGATTTTCGGTAAAATTCGGGTCAAAGGTCAAGTACACGAATTGATCATCCGGGAATGAAGTAACGTATTTAGGGGTTTTCAGTGAGAAACAATGGCGAGTTCAGTTTCTCACTTGATTAACGACTGAGAATACCAGCAGGGGTCAAAGATCAAATGCGTAGTTAATTTCTTCAGGTGCTCGAATTCGGCAAAACGAATGTTGTCATAATTCTTCTCGACCTCCGAAAACCCCAGGAAACTAGTTTAGGTCGTTTTATGAGATCGGTTTAAGGTCATCATTGAGGTCAAGAAGTTGCCGTCGTCAAAAAAAGGTTGGCCCTAGTACGATTGAATTGTTCAGTCGAACATCATTCGAAAGCCATTGTTTCATTTTTTCGTTCACCCGAGTTTTATCAAAATTGACCTTCCGGTTTTCGGGTAAATTAGTGCAAAAGTTTACGTACCCGAATTAACAATCCGGAAAAAGTGAGAACCCATTTGGAGATTTGAGACCACGGAAAACTATATTGTGTGATCAGTTTTTTAATTTGATCGTATCTTCAAAATATATAAAGGGGTGAAATTACAGGTACTCACAAAATTGTCTAGAAGAAAGAACTCGGCCAATAGAAGGCACCACAATATTTCTTGCGTTCAAAGCCCTGTAATCTGTTCTGAATTTACCTTTGTGAATTCTAGCCCTTACAGATATGCACTAGGTCTTGACAGAGGCTAAAAAAAGCAGCAGCAGCAGTAAAAAAAATTAAATTGTGTTAGTGATTTTTATTTGATTTTTTATTGTGTGTCCAGACTCATACAAAATACTTTCTGTTATAGAAATGGCGCAATAACTATAACTCCTGATTGGAATTAACTTTCTGTCAATGTGTAATTAGTTACCATTCAATTTTAGCCACGATGTGGCTTTAGAACCCACCTGGAAATCACACATTTTGTGCGCCAAGCTGGAGCTCACATAAGTTATTAGATTGGTACGAAAGTTACATCATGAAAGATCTGACCTCGAATACGTGCTGTTGACGTATCAGTTCCAGGTAAAAACTCATTCAGCGGCAATAAATTGAAAACCGAAAATTGGTCGACACAAACGATCAAAAAGATACGGGGACCAGGGTGACGTCATCCTATTGCGTCGTACACGTCGGCCTGTGCCGTGTGATGACTCATGCTCGAGGTTGACGGGACATGGGGAGGGCTTGGATGTAAAGTCATAGGGGAACAGCGGGGACCAGGATGACGTCATCCTATTGCGTCGTGCTCGTCGGCCTGTGCCGTATGATGACTCATGCTCGAGGTTGACAGGCAATGGGGAGGGCTGGGAGCTGACGCCATAGTGGAACCGTGGGGACCAGGATGACGTCATCCTATTGCATCGTTTACTACGTGCGTGCCGTGTGATGACTCATGCTCGATGTTGACAGGAAATGGGGAGGACTGGGAGGTGACATCATAGAGGGAAGCTTCGGGGGTAGCTCCCAAAAAATCATTACACATGCACGTGGCTTCCCCGCTCGACGCAGTCGGAATAATTGTACTTGTAAAAGTCAAAGCAGGTTTTCAATACAGTATTAAAAATTAGATGAAAAGTGACGCTAATTAGCAGTTGCCCGTGCAAGCCAGTTGAGGCTCAACCAAAATATCCCGACATAGTCGAGCGTAGAAGCCACGGCTATAGGGAATGACTTTTAAGAAGTCGCCTCCCAGTCCTCCCCATTCCCTTGCTACCTCGAGCATGAGTTATCACCTCCACCCGGCACAGGCCGAAGTCTACGACGCAATAGGATGACGTCAGCTCCCAGTCCTCCCCATTTCCTTGCTACCTCGAGCATGAGTCATCATCTGGCACAGGCCAAAGTCTACGACGCAATAGGATGAAGTCACCTCGAGAATGAGTCATCACCCGGCACAGGCCAAAGTCTACGACGCAATACGATTACGTCACCTCCCAATCCCTCAATATTTTCTTGCTACCTCGAGTATGAGTCATAACATGGCACACGCCAAAGTCTAAGACGCAATAGGATGACGTCAGCTCCCAGTTCTTCCCATTTCCTTGCTACTTCGAGTATGAGTCATCACATGGCACACGCCAAAGTCTACGACCCAATAGGATGACGTCAGCTCCCAGTTCTCCCCATTTCCTTGCTACTTCGAGTATGAGTCATCACATGGCACACGCCCAAGTCTACGACCCAATAGCATGGCGTCAGCTCCCAATCCTCCCCAATTCCTTGCTACCTCGAGCATGAGTCATCATCACCTGGCACAGGCCAAATTCTACGACGCAATAGGATGACGTCACCTCCCAGTCCTCCCTAATTCCTTGCTACCTCGAGCATGAGTCATCACCTTGCACAGGCCGAAGTCTACGACGCAATCGGATGACGTCACCTCCCAGTCCTCCCTATTTCCTTGCTACCTTCGAACATGAGTCATCACCGGGCACAGTTCAAAGTCTACTACGCAATAGGATGATGGCACATCCCAGTCCTCCGCATTTCCTTTCAACCTCGATTATGAGTCATCACACGGCACAGGCTGAAGTGAACGACGCAATAGCATGACGTCATCCTGGTCCCCGTATTTTTATGTTAAATTTTTTCGGCCAACTTTAGGTTTTTAATTTATTGCCGCAGACTGAGTTTAGATCTGGAACTGAAACTTTAACAGCAAGTATTGCAGGTCAAATCCTTCATGATATTACTTTCGTATGAATCTAACAACTGATGTGACCTCCAGCTTGGCGCAGAAAATGTGTGATTTGCAGGTGGTTTATAAAGCCAAACCAACTCTAGAATTAAATGGTCACTAATTACACAATGACAGAATGTTAATTCCAATCACGATTTAAAGTTTTGACGCCGTATCTATAACAGAAAATATTTTATATAGGTAGTTTGTTCCTTTGAAGACACTGAAAATCTGATCCATAATAACGTCGGCTGGTGCAATGAAGCCGAGTGACTGCTGCCCTTCGTATGATCCTTCCAGTGGCAAACCCGTCGCTGTAGTTCACGGTAAACTTGCTTTCAGAGTGTGTTCCAGCTGCTCCCTCGCCGCCCCCCTAAGACGTCACCTCCCCCTTCTACCCATGTCCCGTCAACCTCGAACCCAATTGCACGACGCAATAGGATATCATCATCCTGGTCCCCGCCGTTCCCCTATGACTTCACCTCCCAGTCCTCCCCATTTCCTGCACACGGCACAGGCCGAAGTCTACGACGCAATAGGATGACGTCATTCACGTCCCAGTATGTTTTTGTTGAGTTTTTGCAGAGTTATTTATA
>JAQIWI010002382.1:0-12603 GCA_034698825.1 Deuterosminthurus bicinctus | reverse complement strand
TGTACTGACTCAGAGGAGTCGTCCCTTCTCAGGAGGGACAAAGGCAGGTCCATAAAACTTATTTTGGATTTTATTGACTCACACAACGTCCATACACTTCACTTGTACATTTAGGTTTTGAAATCAGAATGATTGTAGTTATTTCCGTTGTGATGATTGCGTTAGATTTGCGGGTGTCCTCAGCCTGTAAATAAATCCGCTCTCGTCTTATTTATGAAAAAGTCGTACCATAATCCCAAGTTGAACTTTTGTTGCCGGCAAGATTACAGCCAATGAAACGTATTTAAGAGTTGCTCAACATTAGATGTTTACCTAACTAAGTGGGCTGTGAGTTATATTCACTAAAGTAGGGATAAGTTCTGAAATAGATGACCTCTATGGTCTTGAATATGTGATTATCAAGTGCATTTCCGTTTGGCTCTCTTTTATTCATATGACTGAGTCAGCAAATTTGCTAAATTGTTGTTAAATTTAATTACCTCTTGGTTGTTGGTGTTACTGGTGTGTTGTTGTTGTCATTTTTACTTCCTTTTCAACAAATTCAGATGGCATTTCATGTTAAAATTCACTAACGGGGACTCTTAAACATCCTGTACAATTAGTATATAAGTTTTGGTTCTTTAATCAAACAGACATTCATGTGTTAAATTGGTAAAACTAATAATAAATAATAATAACTAGTAGCCCCCACGCCCTACGGAAAAACCTGAAAACTTGAAAAAAGATATGAAAAATATTTATGAAGCCAATTTTGCTATGAATTCTGGATTTAGGCAGGCTATTGACTTGCATAAAATTTCAGTCAACTTCATTACTCCATGACAAATGCAGTCTTTTAGCAAACACTACACTTGATATCAGTTAAATTCCTCGACTCTTATCATATCACTAGCGACCCTGGCGTCCTACGGACGCCTGAATCTCTTAAACTCAGTCAAACTACTACATTCATCCTAGACCATTTTACCACCATTGCCTATTATTTTACATCAGGATGTATAATTCATTCTTATGACTAACACTGGATACTCTTAGCTTATTTGGCATGTTTCCCTGGTGTCCTTCTCTAAGACGGCACACGTAATTTCCTCACACTTGGCCGCAGTAAACTATTAAACGTTTGTGCCGGTATTTTGCGCAAATTTCGTCCTGGTCACTCACTATAACTTGGTTCGTCAGTAACTCCAAATTGATGGCACTTCAGCTAGAATACAGTAACTCACCCTTATTTGGCGCAATTAAACACTATAGTATGGCCCCGGTCAGTCACTCGAAGTGGACCGAGGTAACGTCAATTTGATAATAAGCTATAATGTCGCTTCGTCAAGGAAGCACTACCTTGAAACCGGAAGTTAGCTGTAAAGTCACCTCAGTAGTAAGGTCTTGCTCAGACGTGGGAGTAAGCTGTAAGTTGTCCCGGTAGTAAGCTCCACGTTTGCCCCAGTAGTTAGCTTTAACGTCGTCCTGATAGTTAGCTCAAACATACGTGTTAAACACTATACCGAAGTATTTCAAATATTGTCCATGACGTTAAGTAGGAAACATGATAGGCTTTACTACTACTATTACTCGCACGAAGCATGGGAGAATTTTGAGGTATCACTAATTTTTTAGGTCAAAATGGCCAAAAGTGACCACGGACATGTCAACATGTCCCGCATGGCTCTTTGAAGCACATGTTTAACGTCAGATTTGACCTCAGAATGAAATTTCGAGTAAATTGATGGGTCATACGATCCCATTAGCATAAAAATATCTACAATCCGACAATTTTGAACTTTGACCCAGGTTTCGGAGTCGTTCTAACCCAAAATCCGAATTCTCATATAGCCAGTGCAGTGCTACTCTGCAGTTATTCAGCTTTTGAATGGTATACTTCACATTAAAATCGGTCATGAACTTTAGGAGTAGGTGGCCTCGAAACAACTCAGAGTCTCAAAATAGTGAAAAAAAACATTAGTTTTCCACTCAACCAAAATTTGGAAGCTGTTCCAGTTCGAATATCAAAAAACTAAGATCAACTACAGCCAAGCAACTCTTTGGCTTTCGAATGAGGTACTACACATTGAAATCGGTCCAACGGTCTAGGAGGAGATAGTTCTCAATTAAAAAAAGTGAGACGCTGATTATATATTTGATTGACTGCATCGAACCGACAAACATGATACTTTAACCCTCAACTTGCGTTGCACTGCATTTTTTAGCCCTGTCAAGTGTGCTGTCAAGGAGTGCGTCATGTGAAACTATTTCAAGTGCTTAATGACTGCTCCATATCCTGACCTTATCCGTCCTCTGGAGGAATGGCACACAGTCAGTCATTCCAAGAAAAGCAGTCACCCGTTATCAGGTCCAGATAGAAGAATTCTATAATTCAAGACAAATAATCTCTGTTGGACATCATTTTCAATCAGTCAGCCTGTCAAACTGATTCCTTGACTCATTGGCAGCTTAGGCACTTACAATGACAATGTGACAACTAAAGTTCGGAATGAATTACCTTTGAAGACATTTCCACTGCTTGATTACTTGTTGAAAAACTTCAAAGAAATTTAGAGGGAGGCAGTGCTATCAAGCAATGTATCATTGAAAGAGAAAGGAAAAAGCTCAGGAGGAATCCTCAGAGAAATTAGATCCAGACCGCAAGTATTGCAAGCATTGAGTTTATAAAGACAACAACGGCAAATTCATTGCTTAGCTATACTGCACGACCGAGCTTCATTATGATCAAAGACAATGATGAATGCTCAACTCAACGGGCTTGGGAAAGCTTTATTTTCTGCCTGAAGCTATCAATGCTCATGTCAACACATTCCTGACGCAGCCAACATAGTAATGCCACCACGGCATCTTGCATCCAAATTTGCATTAGATTATAACAATTTAAAGGGCTTAAAACCGGTAGAAAATTCGCCCCTCCTTGTATACAATTGTCGTGGCAACATTGAGGCAAACCCAAAGAACTGCATCGATACTTCCAGCAAAACTCCGTGCTTCATGACAATAGCACACGGGTTCACGTGGTAAGCCAAATGCAAGACCGAATGCAATTTTTCGCTTACAAGGCAGAATTAATCTAATCAGTTAAAAGTAAACAAAAACAACAGGGGCATGTGGCAGAGCTGCAGCAGGTCTTGGGCATATTAACATTGAAACCTTTATCTAGGTTCCAAATGTGTACGTTCTGGATCCACTCACTCTCTGGCTTACTGAAGGAGCTGGCGTGGATGTGGAGCGGTGCTCAAAACATGGCCTTCTTGTTTGCTTTTAACTGATAAGTAAGTTAATTTAGCCTCGAAAACCAAGCATCACATTGAATCTTGCATTGGGCTAACCTTGTTGAACTCGTGTGCTGCTATTATGAAGCACACAGTTTTTGCCGGCAGCATTAATGAAGTCACTTTTCCTTTGAACTCTCCATTAGGGCAGGCCATTGACTTGCATACAACTTCAATCAACTTTATTAATCCATGACAAGTGCAACGTTTTGGCAAACCAGACACCCGATATCATTTTCATTCATCAACCCTTATCATATCACTGACTGCATTCAACTGGCACATCAGCCTTGAATTTGCATTGTACTGCACTGCTTTATTTCGGTTCAGTTTGCTGACAGTGAGTGATTCATATGAAAAAATCATTTAATTAATCGGCTGCACATCTAACCCAGCCAAGAGGTCAACTGAGGACACGATCAAATTTGCATGGCTGATGCCATTTGGATTTTGGATTCACTATCCATTTTTTCGGTTGTGTATTCCAGCTTGACTGAGTCTTTTTGGTGGTGTTCTTCCTGGTTTCTTGGGCCAGTGCGTTAGAACTCGAGCTGCAATTAAAGGCAAAAAATCACGTCAGTGTGTTCTCATAGGCACAAAATGAGTCTACATCTAACCCAGCTGAAAGGTCAAGTCAGGGCACGATAATAAGCTTCCAGGTTAAAGTAAAATCACCCCAATCGTGCCAATAATGTCGATGTTCAATAATTATGGCATCCTACTAGTTCCTCTTGAATTAATTTTTCCTATTTTTCATCATGCTTTGTATAATGGCAAATGCACAAGTCAATAAAGGCTGAAGAATTGGCATACAAAAAATAATTCTTCTGTATTGAAATAAATAGGCGTATTAAATTAGCTGGCTTACCTGTTGACAAGTAGGCGTATAGTCATCAGTTTGTGTGTATATGTACAAATAGATGCATAAAGTATGCTGCTTGCTTTAGTGCAGTCATCATTGTTTATCCTTTCACGACTACTAAAACTCACTTGTTGCCTACTCTCACTTTAACAGTCAGATTGGACACATTGAGCTACTTGCATGGGACATTTTGTACATTACTGTGAAATAAATATACAGTGTGTACTAGCCTAAGGTATCCACTTTGTTTTGAGAGTAACTTTCGACATCAGAGAGATACAAGAACTTTGAATACCAATTCTTAAATTAGAGTCTTGGAGTATGTCAAGGAAGCTGAAAAAATGGTGTAATATTCACATAATCATAAAATAATTCAAATATTTAGCTCAGCTCGTCTTCAGCCCTGGTAAAGGGAATGGATATAAATGGAGAGTGGAAGCGTTATGACATCAACTGTGAAAATATTTCTTCAGCATGAAAGTAATGCAGATAAACTAGCAAGATTCGTGGCTACATGTTACAAGAATATCGTGCAGCCTGAGGACCTGGCGATAAGACTCTACAGTAAAAATGTATTACCTGATCAACCTGAATTCACGGTACGCTATATTTTTACATAAAATGCCAAATTAAATGTACTCCACGTGAATAACAAGTTCTCAATTAGGTTTGGGAGATCCGCGGGAAAGTAGCTCTGGCCCGGCATGTTATTGAAGAATGTTTCAAGAAGAGAGCTGTCAAGGAGCTACTTGTGGCCTTACAAGAAAGTGGCAATTACCACGTTTTCGACGATATACATGATTGGGCACAGAAAGAGGTCTTGAGAGAAACGGAAAACAATGTTGTCAACTCTAACATTACAGCAGAGACGTCTTGCTCTCAGTCTGAAAATGCAACAGAGGCATCTTGCGCATTACCTTCTATTGAAATAGAAGCATCCAATATGGCAAGGCAAGACGATTTTGAAATTTAATGGTGCCATAATTGACTTTCAAAAAACTGTTTTCTGTTCTGTAGATGTTTGGAGGAAGAAGAAAATGAAAATTCAGATGAAACACAGCATTCGATTGGGTCTAGAGTTGATAAGAAATTAGCATGTGTAGAGAGCAGAATAATTGTTGGGCTCTCAGTACTTGCATTAGTGGTGGTGATTGTCGTCTGTACTGCTTTATATCTTGTCTTTCTACCAGCAACAACATCAACGTCTACAATAACGCCAACAAAACCGTCAACACCAGCGTTAACAACAAGTGAGTTATTCCATGCAGTTACGCGAACAATATGGTCAATGACAATGGTAATACTATTACATAGTACCTGGCCTCTTCGTCGCAACTGAAAGAGGTCTCATTGCTCTCAACTTACTAACCTTAGAGACAACAACCCTTACGGATGTCTTTTCAGGAGCTGTAGCTGTGAACAATAACCTGAAAAAGGTGTACTGGTCGGAATTTATAACTTTCGAGGGTAATAAGTCCTGCTACATGCGTTTTTCGGTTATTTTCAAAACTGCCTGATGCTTTGCCACAAAATTTTTACCAGCAGTAGTCTATGTACCGTAGTTGATATTTATGGCGTGGTACTTAATATAGTGTTGATCTAGGGTCAAAAACTCGGTTCAAGTTGATTTGACGCATTTCGCACGGCTTATTTGACAGCACAGTGCCCTGCTCATACGATGTAAGTTTAAAATTTCTAAGTTTTTCTCGAATACCCAATTTCATGAGTAAAATTTGTGGCCAATTGATATTTTTAGTAGAGCATGCGATTGGAAAATACGAAAGGTTTTTGACAACAAATACAAAAGCTCAAATTTTTTTGAGATTTCGGCCTTAAGTTTTATGGAAAAGGACTTTGAGCCATCGAATCCTTTTTAAAAGTCGATCCTAATCGGGTGAAGCTGAGTTGGCTTTCAGATAGCCGCTTTAAATTTGTTCGATGAAACTGTGGCTGAAAGTGTCAAATCTTACAATTTATCGGTCTTGCTGTTGCAAGACCTCGATACCAGCAGGAAGGTACAAGATTTCAAAAAAGAGATTGCCCTTGAGTGATCTAACAAAATTGGTATCTGTTTTAAATTTTAGCTCTGGGTTCATATCAATAAGAAATTTATTTCGAAGATGTTTATTTGAGAAGTCCTATGGATGAAATTGGCCTTCTTAACTCAAGGCGGGCATGGGCAGTTGACCCTAGGTTAATAATACAAGTAGCTGTTCTCACAATAACGTTAGCCTTAAGCTACTTATTGTAAAATTTTCGAGGCAAAGCGCTGGCTACTTGTTTTGTTATAAAAAATTAAGTGATTTATGCCCCACAGTGTACATTATGCGCTCTGACTTTGATGGATCTGATCCAGAGGTTATTTTTCAATCGAGGGCAACAGTAACAGGTAACTAGAATTCGTATTGCAAAGAAAGTCGAAAGCTTCTGATGCAAGCACATCAAATCTGATTTTTTACTGTAGGTAACGCGCTGGCCGTCGATGACACAACTGGAAACATTTTTTTTGGTGACTCCGGCAGAATTAAAATGTGCAATTCACTTGGAAAAAATTGTGCGGAAATCTTCGATTCATCTTTATTGAGAAACCCAGTTAGTATTGCCTTGGATTCCCAAAACGGGTAAGCTGTTATTTAAGTTCCATGAATCGAATTCTTTTTAATGGAACGTTAATTAATTAGAAATATTATTGCAGTGCTATTTACGTGACTGGTAATGAGTTTCGACCAGGATTCCTTCGTGTAAACATGGACGGTAGTGCCGCTAGGTTAATTTCTGGAAGATTTACTCACGTGGATTCCATCACATTTGGCAATAATTCAATTAACGTCCTCTACTGGACTGATTTGTATCAAAGGTCCATTGGACATATCGAGGTAAATGGTTGGAACAAGCACAAACTTATACAAATAGAACCACGTTCATCGCCGATGCACTTGGCTACTATGCATATGCCAATTCAAGTGGATGATCGCAACATATACTTTTCTAATGATACTGCTGTTTGTTATGCAAACAAAAATACTGGTCGAGAACTGAGAACAGTTTTTAATTTTTCGGATTTGGTTACGGGTTTGGCACTTTTCAATGCCCCTGTCTAAAAATATTTTATTTGCGCAGGCTAAACAACTTTTCACTCAAAATAAAATCCCAAACATGCCATTTTTTGCAATTTGAGGCCCCTTTATGTGTCCTGATATCCCAGTGAGGTACTCCATTGTCCTAAAGGCTAGACATAGCTTTGGACGATTTGCCTAGAGATTTCAATGACGACTATGAGTAAAAAAAGCTCTAAATATTAATCCCGCAGTTCCAGTTTAACTTTTTCTTTCATACAGAGTATTTGGCTGGCAGAAAATTGGGGAATTACATTCGCATTTCTTTGTTCACTTTTCCAAAGTCTTGGTGTGGACAAGAAAACTAAGATAAGTATTTTTCTCTAAGATAAGTCTCCAAAATAGTTTTAATAAATGTAAATTAATATTTGACCGCGTCTCCCAAATTTCTCACAGATTCCAACTAAGGTCGATTTTCATGAATGAATACATTGGCCACAGTAAGGCGGGAGATGGGATCAAATGCCATTACGTACATACGACGAGTCAACTTTTGAATTTGGGGTCAAAATATCTCGAGGAAGGAGTGATTTTTAGTTCGGGGCTTCGAGCAATCAAAAGAACGTAAAAAACTATACTTATATACACCTGAAGAGATCTCGGCTATTGCTCTTACCGTTTGACCTCCAGAGGTCAACCGAAAAATTTGACCAAATCGACCCGAATTTTTTTCCAATTATTTCTTCAGCTCATTTTAGGTAGAAGTTGATTCGACTACTTTTTTTTCTGACCGATAGTTTAACCTCCAGACGACCAGAGCTACCTAAACAATAAGCTTAAGTATTGTCGTTAAAGCCATGTTCACTTAATTACCTCTGGAGGTCAAACTATGGCATAGACTACGGTTGAACTTCGTTGACCATGAATTTGTATGTGGAAGCAGGAGTAGTTCTAGTGTCCAACCGTCCAACGCAATTCAGAACTTTTACAACATTGGGACATGTTTTAGGTCATTTTAAATTTGAATTTTCAGAAAAGTTCAAAATACACTTTTAAGCACTTTTTGGGTTAAGTGGAACATGTCTAGCTCGAAAACTACAATTGAATTTTGCTTGTAGGATTAAATATGGGAAATTCTTAGTCAATAAGGGAAGGACCCTGCCCAATTTTTTTGGTTTTGAGGTCGAAATTCTAAATGGAATTTTTCTTGTGAGATTTAACATGGGAAATTTTACGAAGCAATGAGGGCACCACATGAAAATGGCTTAATTGTGCATACTACAAAAATATGAAATTACCCTGCACTCAACTTCTATCGATGTCCGCTGAACTTCCGGTGCAGGCTCTTGTTGTGGACAGTCACCATTCTATAGAGTAATTTAGAGGGAGGCAGTGATATCGAAAAATTAGATGAGTGAAAGAGAAAGTGAAAAGCTCAGGAGGAATCCTCAGAGAAAGTTAGATCCAGACCGCAAGTATTGCAAGCGTTGAGTTTAAAAAGACAACAGCGGCCAATTTATTGCTTCGCCATACTGCACGACCGAGCTCTTTTATGAGCAAAGTCAATAATGAATGCTCAACTCAACAGGCATGGGAAAGTTTTATTTTCTACCTGATGCTACCAATGCTCATGTCAACACATTCCAGACGCCGCCAACATAGTACAGTAATGCCACCACGGCATCTCGCATCCAAATTCACATTAGTTTGTAACAATTTGATGGGCTTGAAACCGTTAGAAAATTCGCCCCTCCTTGCATACCATTGTCGTGGCAACATTGAGGCAAACCCAAAGGACTGCATTGATACTTCCGGCAAAAACTCCGTGATTCATAACAACAACACACGGGTTGACATGCTAAGCCAAATGCAAGACCGAATGCAATTTTTCGCTTACAATGCAGAATTAATCTAAACAGTTAAATATAAACAAAAACAGTAGGGGCATGTGGCAGAGCTGCAGCAGGTCTTGGGCATATTTACATTGAAACCTTTATCTAGGTTCCAAATGTGTACGTTATGGATCCACTCACTCTTTGGCTTACTGAAGGAGCTGGCATGGATGTGGAGCAGTGCTCAAAACATGACCTTGTTTACTTTTAACTGATACGTTAATTTAGCCTCGAAAGCCAAGCATCACATTCAATCTTTCATTGGGCCTTGTTGAACTCGTGTGCTGCTAATATGAAGCACACAGTTTTTGCTGGCAGCATTAATGAAGTCACTTTTCCTATGAATTCTCCATTAGGGCAGGCCATTGGCTTGTACATGCATACAACTTTAATCAACTTTTATACTCCATGACAAGTGCAATCTTTTGGCAAACCAGACACCCGATATCATTTTCATTCCTCAACCCTTATCGTATCATTGACTGCATTCCACTGGCACATCAGCCTTGAATTTTCATTGTACTGCACTGCCTTAGCTCGGTTCAGTTTGCTGACAGTGAGTGATTCATATAAAAAAATCGTTTAACTAATCGGCTGCACATCTAACCCAGCCGAGAGGTCAATTAAGGACACGACCAAATTTTCATGGCGGATGCCATTTGGATTTTGGATTCACTGTGCATTATTCCAGCTTGACAGAGTCTTTTCGGTGGTGTTCTTCCTGGTTTCTTGGGCCAGTGCATTAGAACTCGAGCTGCAATTAAATGCAAAAAATCACGTCAGAGATTCTCTTAGGTACAAAATGATTCTACATCTAACCCAGCTAAAAGGTTAAGTCAGGGCATGTTAATCTTTGCTCAAATAATTCTGTTTTTTTTTCTCCACGACTTTCTAGAACGCTTTTTTCTATCTCTATCGCATCCATATAGTTGCTTCATCTCGTTGCCTTTCTTTGAATTAGTCTCAAAATGTTAACAAATAATCAAGCAACGGAAATGTCCTCAAGATCGATGCAAACCTTGAGTGGTCACGATGTCATGGCTAATGCTTTGGCTGTTAATTAATCAAGGCGAATCAGTGCGATGAGGCGAATGATTGGAAATTGTTGTGTAATGAGACTTGAAAATCTTTTTTCAGAGAATTTTGACTGTATTTTATTCCCTCAGCAGCGTGCTTGAGATTTCAGAGTGAATGCCTAATATAGTGATGATGGTTCCTCGGACTAGGCTTTTGGCAATAGCTCGCATAGTACTTGATCATTACATGACGGACTTCTGTGTTCAAAACACAATAACTGGCCGGGAGAAGCGTACTATACTTCGGACTTGAATGTAAACTTCATGTATTTCGTCCAGTGTTACATAATATTTAGATTTATCAGCAGGGTATTTTCAACCCTCGCAAATATTTTCACTAAAAAAGGAAGTCAATTACTTTATCTGCGCATTGCGAAGTACTTTTAAACATAATAAGCTTCCAGGTTAATGTAAAATCACCCCAATCGTGCCAATAATTTTGATATTCAATAATTGTGGCATCCTACTAGCTCCTGTTGATTTAATTTGTCCTATTTTGTATCATGCTTTGTATGATGGCAAATGCACAAGTCAATAAACGCTGATGAATCGGTGTGCAAAAATTATTTCTTTTGTATGGAAATAAATAGGCGTATTAAATTCGCTGACTTACCTGTTGACAAATAGGCGTAAAGTCATCAGTTTGTTTGTATGTGTATAAATAGATGCATAAAGTATGCTGCTTGCTTGCGTGCAGTCAACCTTCAAAGATCATTCGAGCTAAATCAAGTACGAAGGAGTCAAACAAGGGAATAGCTTGATCTTCACCAATCTATTCCAGCAAGATTCGTCTGAGGAAGTTGCGTCTGTCGTTTTCTATGATTTTTTCCAACGAGCAAGCGCCGGAGGCACTGTATGAGAAGAAAGTCATGTTTAAAGTGGAAGCGGGCGTGATGATGAACATTTCTTTGGAGACTGGAGATAATCTACCGACGTTTGAGCAACGAGACCGCGAAGTCTTCTGGTGAGCTTTGAATCAATAATAATTTACTTCAATGGTTTGATACTAATGATGAACTCAATTTAGGCAAGTTAACCCACTGTTTTACATTGTACCCATCATTGCTACGTTTCTGATTGGATCCATCGCTTGGCTTTGCTGGTACAAGAAGTGGTACAAGCGGAGCAGCTCAAGCATGTTCGAGGTAAACATGACGGGAATCCGCAAGCCTTTTGAGTGCACGACGCGAATGTAGAAAGTAAAAATTCTAGAAATGATATACTTTTTAAATGTGATTGTCAGAGCTCGACTGTGTGTTTTGACCTCAAGTAAACAATAGCTTATAATCAGGGCAACCCAGGAGCAGAATGAGCAGATTTGAGCATAATGCATTTGCCACCCTGAAACCCTGGGTCAAAACGTTTTCTCTATACCTGAAAACCCCAAAATCCACTTTTTTTCGAAGAAAAAAAAGCAGAAAAAGCAGAAAAAGCATAATTGTGAAAAAAAACATAATCGTCAGAGATGGCCGAAATTTTTCAAAATTATGGCTTTTTTTGCTTTTTTCTCGCTTAAAATTGTAATATCTATTGGTGTTGCGCTTCGAAAAGTAAAATCTGCGCTTATTTATCGCTCTTTTATTGAATTTTATCGCTTGAATTTGCGCTGTCGTTCAGCAGCTCCTTGAAGACTTTTAAGTCGCTGTTTCTGTTTTTTGCATCTGTTTTCAAGGTCTTTAATTCATTAAGCTGGCTAGTTGTGGCTAGTCCAACATCTTCGACGGTCGTTAGGGCTACTATTTTGGCGTTCGTGCTACTAATTAATTTTTGGGCTGATACTTGGGCGATGCTACGTTTCTCAGTTTCTATATGCAAGCACCACACCACAGTTATAAGCAGGGCAACCCAGGAGCAGAATGAGCAGATTTGAGCATAATGCATTTGCCACCCTGAAACCCTGGGTCAAAACGTTTTCTCTATACCTGAAAACCCCAAAATCCACTTTTTTTCGAAGAAAAAAAAGCAGAAAAAGCAGAAAAAGCATAATTGTGAAAAAAAACATAATCGTCAGAGATGGCCGAAATTTTTCAAAATTATGGCTTTTTTTGCTTTTTTCTCGCTTAAAATTGTAATATCTATTGGTGTTGCGCTTCGAAAAGTAAAATCTGCGCTTATTTATCGCTCTTTTATTGAATTTTATCGCTTAAATTTTGTAAATTTGTGCGTAACATTTGAAAATTTGCGCGTAACCATTGAGATTTTAGGCGGGAAAACAAAATATGTCATAGAAGATTCAATTTTATTTGCTTAAAAATGAGGTTTAGCTCCAAATGTTACCGGAATACGCACAAAAATTGCGATTTTATCAATTTTAGCATCCGAATCGACTAAAATTGAACAGCAGAAAAAAAGCAGAATTGAATCTTGAAAAAAGCAGAAAAAGCATAATTGAAATCGTCAAAAAGCAGAATTGACCCTCGAAAAAAAGCAGAATTTGGGTTG
>JAQIWI010002381.1:0-12605 GCA_034698825.1 Deuterosminthurus bicinctus | reverse complement strand
ACTCATGGCGCTTGGAGTGGATGAGTACGAGGGGAGTGGACACACTCTTCGTCAATGAGGGGTATGAGTGAGGGCAACAATTAATAAAATGATGAGTGGAATGAGTGGAGCTTAAAATTCAACAAAAAGACTGAGTGAGTTATGAGCGAGTGTTTGCGACTCACTGCTATGCAAGGGGTGAGCTGAGATTTAAATCTACAAATTCGATCTGCTGTGACATCTACCGTTTATCTAGTTGAACACGAGCGGGCAACATGCTGGACGTTTCGAATCGTACGCTTTGCGTTTTCAACGCCTGAAAGCATTGCGTGCTTACGGGTTCGCATTGTGTCGTTAGGTTGGCATTCGGAACTTAAATCACATTCACGACGTCAAGAAGACAAATCAATCTGAGAGCTCCATGCAGTTACTTTTGAAATCCCAAAGTATAAAATCAGGCTGTGCATAGTGCAAGTTCTACAGAACATTTAATTTTACCATTCATTTAAAATGGTAAAACCTGGAAGCTCTCGGGTGGTCAAGCGCATTGAAATTCGCAAGGACTTGAAGCAATTTTGGATAGTCGAGGACGAGGAAAATTCCTTCATAAAACGTACGGTTGATGGATGCCTGAGTAAATCAAGTGATGGTCCCACAGTTCTTAAGTACAACAGTGCTAAGACAAGCCACTGCGGTCTAGGGGTTAAGAGAACTGCGACTCTCTACTCCGACCCAAATGTAAGGGTTCGATTCCCTGGCTTGACACTCGTACTGTCAGTACTGGCCATTGGCCAGCCCAATGGTTTCACCACCAACCGGAGAAGGAGGTTCGAATCCTCCCAGTACTGGCGGGAAAATCCAACCTGGCTCGGGGGTACCCCCGGGGTTGGTCACTCACTGCCTTCGCAAAGCTAGTGGGTGCCTGCGGGGCTGTGTGCCGCGGTTGCACACAGGGGGTGCTGAGAAATAGCTTCGGGCTGCCTTAAGGGTGAGTTGACTGGGGATCTTGCTCTCCAGTGGGACTTGGGGGAGATGAGGAGGTGTTACAGCTGTGCTGCGGGGGGAAGGCGATGGGGAAAGAATGAGCGCTACAGCAGACGCAGCGAGGGGTACAAGTTGGCAAGAGGGGTTCATGAGGGAAAAGAGTGAGTGAAAAAATGCAGATTGGAGGGGTTGATGAGGGATGAATTTTTGCTACTAATCCTTGAGGGTTTCATTGAGTGAGTGTGATCTAGTAAACCTGAGTGACTTCGAGTGGAGGGGTCAATGTACAAAAAGTTTTTCACTCCTGAGGGATGAGTGAGTGAATTTTAAATACCCATCCCTGACGAATACTAAAATGGGCTTGCAGCGAATAAGCTGCAAAGGGCTGGGAACGAATACCCTACAATGGGCTGGCAATGAATACCCTACAATGGACTGGCAATGAATACCCTACAATGGACTGGCAATGAATACCCTACATTGGACTGGCAATTAATACCTTACAATGGGCTGGCAAAAAATAGGGTTCAGTGAGCTTGCAACGGTTCGGTTTCGGTGTGATTGCGAAGGCTGCGATGAGACTACAGTTTCTAAGTAACTGCATATGCGGTCAGATCACGGTCACTGTGCAAGTCCCAGGCTTATGCGCTTAAATAGTTCGCATTACGCCTACGTAGAGCTTTTAAACACGATGACCTTGACCCCTGGAGTTCGTTTAGAAACAAATAGTATAATATATACAGGTGAGTCCACGCTTCGCGTCACGGTGCAGCTAATACATGTTCGTTGCAAGCTTAAAATCCTTGGGAGAATCCACAAGGTGGTATCTTTGCAGCCAATGAATATTTGCTTGAATTCTCAGCGTTCTTATAGTTTACTAGCTACCCCTGCAGCCGTGGAATACGACATGATTTGAATACATTGTGTTCTTTATCAATGATAGGCATTTAAAAATCCCTCCCTCCTCTCAACTCATCTGTTGCTTGTAAAAATGATTTCCCCTTCCTCGTCAACTCCCCTTCTCTGTGCGTGACTTTAGCTCCCTCTTCCCTCCTAGTGCAAGTGAGCTGTAATTCCCTCCCTCAAGGCCCCTCCAACTTTTCATCTCACAAATAGCATTTCTTCCTCGCCCTCACCTCCTTCAAACATCAAATTTGCGATAATTTTGCCTGGTGGGATAAAAATTGTCGTTGCAGTAAATGAGAAGAGGCCAAGAACTATTAGAAATCGCTAAGAATCAGCTTCAGAGTTAGTGAAATTGTAACATTTAAGAGAAGAATTTCAAGCCAGTCCGCAAATTTTTGCCCTCAAGAGGGAACTACCACCCCTCTACGCATCCCTCCCTGATCCCTCATACATATATCAGATATCTCCCTTCTTATTTGTCCTCCCTCAGCTACAATCGGCTTGCTCCTTCAAAAAACGCCCCTTCTCCCTTCAAGTGCGAGGGAGGACTGCCCATGTCTGTTCTTTGTTTTACATGCACTTATAAAGATGTAATCGTGGGGACCAACTTGCCTGGTAATCCCACGCTTCGCGTGGGGTGAGCCATGCAGTGAATCGATTTATTGCAAAGTTTAAAATCCTTGGGGGAGACTACAAGGGGTCAATGCAGCGAAAACATTTTTTTTGCTAGGATTCGCGGCTTGTACAATGTTCTCTGAGTGGGACTCCCGCGAATTCTAGCAAAAAAATGTTTTCGCTGCATTGACCCCTTGTAGTCTCCCCCAAGGATTTTAAACTTTGCAACGAATCGATTCACTGCATGCCTCACCCTACGCGAAGCGTGGGCTTACCAGGCTTAAGTCTAGAAGCAACGTACCGAAAATTCTGGAAGATCTTGTAATACATTTTTGCTGTAGAGTATGGTCGCGAGCTTGTCAGGGTACACAATATTCTGGTAAAGAGTTGCTACAAATCTTGCTAATTTGTCTGTATTCTTATTGCCCTTAAGAAATGTTTCCTCAATTATTGTGGACTCCATAAATACCACATTCTCATCGTAGGGACTCAAGATTGAGAATGAAGATGAGCCAAACGACCTCCTACAGGCTCAGAGCACTAGCCGATAAGGCAATGTAGTTAAAAGTTTACAGTAAATTTTTCTGTGACCAACTGATTAGGAATAACTCTGGTAATAATTATCATACCAATATATCTACATTGATCTGCATATTGCTTACATAAATATTCAGCAACCTATTTCATACAAATGATGCAGATGACGAAGACGAATAAGCAGGATCGTGTATGCAGTGGGCGTTTCCGTTAATTATTATTTATCAATAGATTAAATCCTTGTTTATTGAAACACATTGATTCTGTGATGATATTGACTGGGCGTATTTTTGTCATTTGGACTGATAATGGGATGACGGTGACAGTCCTGACCTAATTAAACTCTGACTTATCAAGCTACTTGTTTACCAATTGATCAAATAGGGCAAGAAATTTCATGTGATTCCTCAGAATGGCTTCATCCACTTGCAAGTTTCAGATCCCAGTCACATTGAACCTTGCGTGCTAGTAGTGCTCTATTTATTGTTGTTGCTCAGCGTGAACCAACTGTAACTCTGTAATCACACTCTGCCGATCCAAACACGAATGTCTGCTCTACAATATGTTTGGGAATATATATTTACGCAATTCCATTGAATAATAATGAGAATGTAACTACTGTTTATTAATCTGACTGGTGCTAGTCTATGAACTCAATTATGAAAAAAAAGTGTTATTTATTTACAGCGACTACCAAAGTGGAAACAAGAGATGTTAACGGAAATTCTCAACGCTAAAATTGCCAGTGGACGCTCTAAGGAATGCCGCTCAAACTTACTGCCTTTAACAATTAAACGCCCCTTGACAAAGTGTAAGAGGATCTTTGTCAACATATAATTAACAATGTTTTCCGTGTGCACATTTGCACGCAGCATATTCTTGAACACAGCTCACTCACTAGAAAAATATTGTTCTGATCACTCTAACGACAGTTAAGCATTGAACAGTTCTGGAATATAGAATTGGATTGTGGACTACAGTGTATTCCTGGACTAGGAATATTAGATTAAGCAGACGCAGGCAAAGTGGATTAGCATTAGGAATATGAATTACTTGTCATGCACACCGTTGAATAGAATTTGGATTCCAGAGGATTGAGGATTAATCCTAATCCTGGAATATTTATTCCTGGATTGCGCTTCCCAACTTGGGAAGCGAAGAGGCAGCATAAAAGACTAGAAATCCTGTAGGCAATTTGACATTGAAAAGATTCCGCAAGGTGCAACCTTGAGCTTTCCCATTCTTGGCCACTTGCCTGTTCTCGGGAAGGAACCCTGGATTAAATTCATTCAATGGAAAAAGCTCTACGGCCCCATCTTTGCTATTAAAATGGGCATTTATGAGTAGTTGCTACATAGTTTTTGAAAAACATCTTGAGCACTCATGACACTTACGAATCGAAAAATGAGTGTGCTCGTAGGGAATGAGTCCGAACTAATTAAAGAACCCTTTAGTCGCCCAGAATTCGGGCGTTAATAATAATTATTATGCTCGTGGTAAATCAAGCACCTTAATGACTTCTTCTGCGAGTTTATGTTACGAGTCGTAATAATTCATAATAATAAGAATAAAAGAAATCCAAGTGTTTAAAACACTCCTCTCATCCGCTCCTCACCGGGCAGCTTCTCTTATTTAATTCCTCCACAACAACCACCAACTCGAGAGAAAAAAATGGCACATAGAAACACCAACCAAACTTGGTCTGTTCAATTAATACAAAAAATAAAGGTGTAAGAGTGGCTATGTGGATAAGTGGTGGCGTTGCTTACAGGGAGAATTATGGCACTTTTCTTCCAAGGGATCTCTCTCTCTCTCTCTAATGTTTTTAAAATATTTCCAAGCCTACCATGAGTATGAACGAATAAAGTTTCTGAGGGGCAGAGATGATGACGATACTGAAGGGAAGTTGGAAATAGGTCGTATGAGCTTGCATCTTCTCCACGATGGGCATGATCATGTTAAAGGTCGGTCGTTTCCCTGGGTCTTCATTCATGCAGATTCGGATCAGTTTGGCCATGTGGGGTGAAGTTCCCGGTGGAATTGGCACTTACTTGCAAGCTTTCCAGAGTGATCTGAAATGCAAAAGCAGTTCTTTTCGTGGTACTATTTGGTTAATTTTCAAGAGGGCAAAGAAAAAAAGCGAAGAACGGACGGACCTTTATGCCAGCTTCCATGGGGCTCAGATCAGCAAAGGGAACGTTGCGAGTTGACAAGTCCCACAGAATTATAGCAAAGCTCCGATGTCACATGCGAGAAGTTTTTATATATTCTTCTGTGAGCAAAAGTTGTGGCATTCTTGCTAGTGGCATCGGGACTGATATTCCGATGAGCCTGTGGATGAGGTAAATTGTGCTCTGACACTCTATCACGTTCTGATAGAGTGTCAGAGCACCATTTACCTCAGCCACGTTCTGGCGAAATCTCAAAATTAGAACGCTTCCCAACGTTCCCTCATTGGTGGAGTGTAAATGGCCGTTGAAGGAGCTGGAAACTGGAGTTTGCTATATTTTTTATGTCTGTGAAGCGAAGCATGGACCGGGTCCATGCTTCGGGTGGACCTCAAGCCGGCTAGCTTCTGAATGAGTGAATGAGCCTACTTGTACATCTCAATCTGACCATCAAAACATATCTTGTGAAGTAAAGTTAAACGGAATGGAATAGAACATTACAGAACAATTTGATTGGTAAAACAACAAAAAGCCGTTCGTAGCCGCATGATTCCAGTATAAAATCTTTTAGTTTCTGGAAAACATTTGTAACTGAATGAAGTTGAGCTTGTTCTGTTAGCTTATGTAATGTTGGTGCGTCGGTTTTCACTGCTATAATGATGCTTGCATTGGACATTCGATAATACAAACAAACACGACAATTACACGGTAATAGCACTTAATCATAGTTGATGTCCTTCATATCGGGCTGACGGAGAGTAGCCACCCTGGAGTGAACACGTTAAATAAAGTACGACACTCTTATTCGTCAAGAACATAACACTCTGTCCCTTGGCTCTGGCTTATTATTATTACTCTCCTCTCACATACACATCTCTACCTCTACGTTATTCCTCTCACCGCCTGTGAGTCGGCCTTACTTCTCTTCAAATTCTCCATGTTAAATCCCATAAGAAAAATTCCACATAGCTGTTCCAGACCTCTCACAGCCTAAGACTTATTTGACTGCAATTTTGTTACAATTTCAAGCAACAAATTATTTTTTGTCATTTTTCAAACCAACTTATCATTGTTTTGTCATTTCTCTGAGCAACGAATCAGATTTCTGTAGTCATTTTTTACACAACAAGTTTATTTGGAAGCTTATCTTAATTTTCCATTACTTAGAGGGGCTATGGCCCCTTCCAAAAATTGATTTTACAGCATGACAGGTCCACGTAGAGAACCAACAGCGTTATAACCATTTACGTATACTGTGACATGGCTGAAGTTGTACAATCTCATCCGAAATATCTCCCTCGGCTCCCAAAAACTCAAACGGAACTCGGAATATCTACAAAAATTCCCTTCAAATCTCTCAAACTTCCGGCCAAAAATCCCTTAAAAGATTCCCAAAACTCCACTTATCAATCTGACAAACCCTAAAAATATTATCAAGTTAAAAAGCTTGAGATATTTAATTTTTAATGTTATTTTTCATGTAGTTGTGTGTCTGTGTTTATATTGCAGGTGGAAACTGGCGACGGAGTAGACTGGCTAAGGACCTCACACGTGACATTCTCACTTGTCAAACTTTGCCTGGAAATCTCTCCAGTTGAACAACAAATTCACAGTTGATTTATTCCCGTTTTAAAGGACTGAATTGGACGGAAATTATTGGATTTTTTAGTCCAAATTTAAAATGGGATTTTTCTTATGGGATTTAACATTGGAAATTTGAAGCCAGGAAAGGGAGGAGCGTTGGGAACATTTTTGGATTTGATCTTGGAATTTGAAATTGAATTTTTCTTATGGGATTTAACATGGGAAAGTTGGAGTGACCGACCCTTGGAGAATTTTGTGAAATTATGAATTATTTTGCACGTTGCCTTATTGGAGGAGAAGTTGTAAATAAAACCAATGAGATTTTCTTGGACAATTTAATTGCGGTTGGTATTCATTCATTGATTTATTTTTCTTGTTCCAACAAAACTCAAAAGTAAAATGTGGACGACAAAAGGGCAAAAGATAATTTTTTGTGCTTGTGAGACAAAAAATTATCTCGTTCACCATTTTTGGCATTTGTTTCAAAATTCGGACTTGGGTCTCATTTTGTACGACAAGGGTGAATCCGTTGTTGTTGTCCAGCGTTTTAATCAAGCCTTTCGGCTGGAGAATTTCCAGCTGTGGTTTGATCTCTTCGTCAGTGCTTTGGGTTTGTCTGTAGTGGAGAATTTATTCAATTTATAATTGTTATTATTCCATGGCAACATTTTTATAAGCTGGACAAGCAAGAGAGAACCCACTTTGAAATGTCGGCTAAAGTGAGTGGGTTCGGGTAGGCGGACTGGATCATTTCCAGCAATTTCGTCTCTCACACTTGGATTTACCCTCATGGATCAAGTAAATGGTCTTAAAGTGGGATAGATTCATCAATTAAATGGTCTGAAAATTGGTTGGGTTCGTCAAGGAAGGCTCACCTCTCGCAGCTCGCAGCTCCCACGTCCATCGCCCTCACCACCGGCATTTGTTGACTTTTTTTACTAAAATGTTGACTTGAAAAAATCTTTTTGAGGCTTCCAAAGGCTCTTGCTCTCCCACAGTCTTCTTCAATGTACTGAAAGGAGATCAAGGAACAAGAAAATTAATGCATCGTCCTATCACAATCATCATCATCATTCCAAACCACATGTAATCAAGGTCAAGGTCATCATGCTCAACTGCTCAAAGTCTAATTTTAAAACCTCCAAAAAAAGGCCCAAATTAATCCTTCAGAAAATTCTCAAGTGTGAATCCTAAAAAAAGCCTTAAATAAATTCTGAAAAAAGTCCCAAACAAATCCTTGGGAAACTTCTCAGAAAAATCCCAACTGAATTTCTCAGAAAAACTCACCTTTCATCACCACGCCCACATGTCAAAGGTCACTGCAGCCAGGTCAACAATAATTCACAAAAAGGTCACACTTGAAAGAGGAGGAAATGAGGGCAGCTGATGACGACGACGACAACGAATATGCCCGAATTCCCACAGCAGCTTCAATGGAATAATGCTGGAGAAAAAATGAAATATAGGAGAGAAAGCCGGGTTTTTCGCGTCTTCTTACATCCGTCCTGCAGTAGATGTCTTGGGTATTGGAAGGAGCAAGGCGAAGGCATGTAGACGGGTAAAGTCTAAACGCCTCTCGCCAAAAGCTACCCACCAAAACAGGCTTTTTCCGGGGTCTATCTAATCCCCCCGACCCACCCCGGTACCCCGCTAACCCGGATCGGGATTTTTGCCACACTATCCGCCCCGACCCCGCGTTCTATGATCCCGCACCCCGACCCCACGTTCTATTACTCCACACCCCGACGACCCCGCGTTCTATGACTCCAAACCCCGACCCTGGACCCCGATCCCGCACCCTAACCCCGCGTTCTACGACTCCGCACCCCAACCCCGCGTTTATGACCCCGCGTTCTATGATCCTGCACCCCGACCCCGCGCTCCTTTTCCAAATACCCCAACCCCGTTCTCCTTTTTCCAAACACCCCGTCCCCGTCCAAGAAGAATTATAAGGACAAAAATTCACACAAACAAATTTACAGGACACGTACCGAAATGTAATAAACTTTAGGAGTAGTGCACCCAAAATTTCCAAATCTCTCAAGACTCTTCCAAGCGTGCCGCCATCCTTGACTCGCTTGCATTGTAGACAATGTGATGCAATGATGATGTGCCTGCTTAATTTTCTTCGTCCTTGGTAAGTCATCCGAATCTTGAACTTGGGTTACTGCTTCACGGACACAGCCAGCGACGAGTCCGAGGTATTTAATCGCAGCAACGGATATTGGTTGAATTGGGTCGAGTTTAATACCGGATGCAAGATCTTAACTGAATGCGAGCGTAATCCCTTACGACTGTACAGTCTGCAAGGCTTCGCAATCCAAGTGGAACATGCCGTCATCATGCTTACAGATCTTCATGTCAACATCATTGGACAAATGAAGAAACAAATTATTCCCTTGGGGGACGAAACTATTCTTCTCCTATTGGAAAGTGTGATAAGCCCAATGCTCGACTGCCATACAAACTTCTTGCCACCTATCTGTCGCATGAGATGCAAGAACAAGTTTAATCATATCGGGTGTTTTTGCACACTGCATCCGATCAACGTTACAAAAGGAAGTTTCCCACCGATGTCAATCGTAGTCCCGCAACACCTCGAAAAGGAATTCAAGAAGAGGAAGTCGGACAAGTTCTAGAAGAGAAAAAAGAAGAGTCCAGATAAAATCTTATGACTCTGTCCAGGTAAAATCAATTTGAGTTTTATAGATAACTGGGCCTCAAATTTACGAATTTATTGATATTCGTGTTTCTACTGTATCTACAACGATAATATGAATTATGTTTCAGTTTTTTTACGTCTCATAAATGTCATTTTTTAGTGTCCGTAGTTGCCATGTGGTGCAATTTAAGCCGTTTCGGTACATGTCCTGTAAATTTATTTGTGTGAATTTTTCTCCTTATAATAATAATTCTTCTTGGACGGGGTCGGGGTTTTGGAAAGGCAAAACGGGGTTGGGGTATTTGGGAAAGGAGCACGTGGTCGGGGAGCGGGGTCGTAGAACGCGGGGTTGGGGTGCGGGGTCATAGAACGCGGAGTCGGGATCCAGGGTCAGGGTTTGGAGTCATAGAACGGGGGGTCGGGTGCGGGGTCATAGAACGCGTGCGCGGGGTCTTGGGGCGGATAGTGTGGAAAAAACCCCGGGCCTGATAGTGGGGTACCGGGGTGGGTCGGGGAAATTAGAGTGTACCTTTTTCCGTTAAAACTCATTGCCAGGGGAACCAAAAAGCAGAAAATGTCAAAGTGACTCAAGTCCATTCTACATGCTGGCTTCCTACATTTTTGGAATCGCCACCTTTTAAAACCCGGGGGGGGATCGGTTGGGTATGAATGAATCGTTTTGTGCCAAATCAGTTGGATGGAAAACTTGAATAACTTTTGAGGTTTTGAAGCTGTAGGTATGATTGGTTACCAATTCTGGTCCCAGCGCGAGTGAGGCTGGTTGATTTGTTTCTGTTTAAATATTTTTTTAAATTTTTGATTTAGGTTATCGATATTCATATACTCTTCCTACAACATTGCATTACATTGGAGAAGCTGTGGTAAGGTAAGGCAATGGGGAGGCTCGCGTCTGGCACAGAAAGCTACATTGAACCGCTTTGGCATTGCAAAGAGCATGTAACCAACGCAGAATTCCAAAATAATCCAGTCTTCCAATGAAAAGTTTACAGGAAAAGAAAGAGCCAGGCACGGACAGAACGTATAAGAACAATAGCGAGCCATAAACTCCTTCTTTCATCCCAGCCATAAAGTCATTCTGGGTTTTACTTCTCAACAGTCGGTGACACAGTAAGTGTCGGCTTCTCTCCTACTACTCTGCCTGTAGTTGGGCAATCAGTAGGTAGTCCGACTTTGGCCATCCAAACAACAACGAGCGAATGCTGTTGAAGTAGCCAGCATCAAATGGATTAGAGTCTCATGTTCAAAAGAAACTCGTGACCGTTTTTTGGGTAATATTTATTGCTATTTTTAGAAATAAGGAAAGAAAATGATTATTTGAATATTGTTCATTGTAGTCATTGGAATGGCCATATGCTCAATCAATACATTACGAGGTTGGAGAGCTCCTGTTCTGTGTCAATTTCTCAAAACGCTATTGGCAAGATGTCATTGATGGGTCTGAGCAAGAACGGCTAAACTGACTTGACTATGATACAAAGATGCTTAGTAGCTGGAGAGCAACATGAACTGTATCAATTGGTATATTTACGCAAAGCTGGTTAGGTTATAACGTGGCCGTATCCAATTACAATGAAGCCAAATAATATAGAAAAGCCTTGACCATGACAGATGTTAATCTGAGGAGTAAGATAATCTATTTGGTTCTGTTCTGACGCTAGATGATTGTTACTTATATATTGTAAAATGTTTAATGATGACATATGGTTTCCCTTAACATGGCATGAATTGGAAGCAACTATATTATCCTTTGGACCCATCCCGTTTACATATGTTCTAAGAAAATGCAGTGGCCACTCTTGGCTTCTTTGCAATTCACTTCTCTGTATCGCCCTTTCGTTGGTCTGTAATTTTCCTTCCGTTACTGAGATTGACGAATATCCTTCTTTGGAATAGATTTTTATTTTTAGAGTTATTCTAAAGTTGAAGCCTGATTCACGAAAGAACAAAAAATGATTGTTCCATTGTTTTAATGTCTATTCCAATAAAGATGTCTGTTCGAAGCACTTATTTTAGAACTGTTTGTTACATAGCAGTTTTAAAATCCGAAAATGAAATCAAAGTCGTTTTCAGTTCCCATTAGTTGTCCAGTTTTTCAATCGTTTAGGCTTTGAATAATTCCAGCGCTCGCCTTAAGTTGAGTTGCAGGTACGCATACCTTTAGCACAAAGTCCAAATAAATGCAGTCTTGGCTTTTCGCAGTTTCAAGCATAGTAATGTCGCTTTCCAGGCGTTTCCGTATTTCTCACCATTCTGTCATAGAAAATATTGTGGTCCTGGCGGGAGTGAGGTTTCGGGCGCGAATTTTCTTTCTTTATTTTTAGCGCGCCCAGAAGAAGTAGCGGACGCCGAAGAGCTTTTGGATGAAGCCTTGTTTTTCCTTTGGAATATAACATAAGTTTAGTTCAAATTCAGTTTTTTGGGGCAAATTTTGTTTAAATTTTTTCTGGAAATGTAATCGTAGCGCGAGGCGTTCAAATGTGAGCAAGCGCAGACTAAGGAAACAAACATTTCTTGGCAGATTATACCTCTTAATCAACATCCGACGAGGGTTTTGGTCGGGAAGAGTCCGCGGTAGAAGGAAGACGGTAGGCTTTGGGCGCGAAAATCTAAATGATGTACTACGCGCCCCGATTAATGGCGTATTGATTTGCTTATGTTTATAAAAAAAAGTATTCAGGTTATTGATATTTTCAGTTAGATCTAGTCAAACACCCTGTGAAGTATGTATTTTTATGTAGGCGCTGCAGCAGATCGTGGTGAACATGAAATCCTTAACTCCGATACGTAGTAGACCAGAACTTAATTACAGTTACGCCATAACATGCATAGTACTTATAGTTGGCTTTGGTCCAATGAAAGGTACACTTTCAATAAATAATGCCTCCAGACATTGTAAGGCTATGGAACTTTTTAGTACCGATTCTGAAACTGCAATATAATTTATGATCTCTCACAGTTAGGTTAGTACAGTGGTAGGATTGTACTGGCTGAACCTGGTTTTGTATTTATCTTGAAACCAGCGGCGGATTTTGCTTTTAGTTTCGGGGAGTGCAAAGAGAAAATTTGAGCTACATTTTTTATTTGAGGCTTTTATTTTCACGGTTTCAATAGACAGATGACCTTAAACCTACACGGCTTTGCCTTCGCAA